>JARFJB010000607.1:0-18990 GCA_036346205.1 Vesta saturnalis | reverse complement strand
AAGTAGAATAAAAGAATGATCAGTAGTTATTATTAATACCAACTTGAAATAATTGTAACTAAGAATTTAAGTTACCGAAGACGGTATTAAAATAAAAATCAGAACGCATAATTTTGTAAATATAATAGGCACTCAGTAAACACGAATAAAGCTTAATATTTAACGGCCTTATTCTAAATAAAAACTGAATGTAATGATTCTCATACCTAGCATAATGCACCCAATAAGCATGTGCTGTGTCACCACACATTATCTTACCCGCGTTTTCTGTCCACTGTATTACTGTTCGTGATTGACTGATGTTTAAAAGGAGTTCATAACTGATTTTTAAATACCTTATAACATTGCTCACTCTAACAATGTAAGTACATAATTCAGCGGTGTCCACATTTTCTATGTTCAAATTTCTGCTAATAAATTAATACTAGTTTACGTGTATTTAAAGGAATGGAGTTATGGTCGTCTTGTAATAAACTGCACATTACTGTAATAGTGAAATATAGGTTTCACAATTATTTGCCATTGTAGATTTAAAGAACTAGACAGTACGCTAATACCTATTGTATTTTTGTAGGTTATTGATTCAGATAGGATTCCCTTCTTATGAATCTTCTGATGCCGAAGATCCATCTGTACAATCAGACATTGCTAAGCGAAGAAAAAAAATTGATAAGCAGTGGAAGTTGGAAAAAAAAACGCAGAAGATGCAGTAAATATTGAAAATAGTTGGAGCTTTTCCTTTAAAAATACTCTATCTAATGGTGATATTAATTGCTATTATAGATGTAAGAGAGTTAAATTTAGAGGAGAACAATGCCAAAGAGGTGTTTATTTACATTATCCAGGCAGACCAGTTTCAGTGTAATTTGTTACCGATCTGGACTTGCTCATAATTGTCATTCTATTGATTCAGCCAGGCCAAAAGTAAGCAATGAAACTAAGGAAGAAATTAATAAAATATTTAATTTCGATAATCGTATCAAGCCTAAGCTTGTGCAGGAGTCTTTTGTTAACAACTATTTAGCATTTTTATGAAAAAAACATTATGGGTCAACAAAATAAGTTTGGGCGAGCTAAAAAAATATTTGCAGGATAACTCGGACATTCCAAGTAGCCAAACGGCATAATTTATTTTGTCATATTCTGTAGAGTATGATGATCCTTTGCACTTTCGGTTTTTTGTTACATCGAAAACCTTGCCATTGCTTAAATTAGGGAAAGGCGTTAAACATTTAAATGCTGATACTGCATACAAACCACAGCAGGCATTTTAATCCTTTTGGGATTGCTGTCTGCAATAATGAGAAAGCAGAAGATTTTGAGTTTCCTTTCAAAACTTTAAAAGAGGGCAACCGAAAAATGTTTAATGACAGTTTTGCTCCTTCTGTACTGATTAGTGATGCATCAGCAAGTATTCATGTGGGATTTAAAAGGGTATCTGGTGCTGAAAACTCAATCATTATGTGTTGGGCATATATGAGATGTTGCCAAAAAAAATTGAGCAATTGGTGAAGCCAAAACTAGAATATGTGAAACTTACTCTTGATGATTTGGATTTCTTATAGGTTAGCCAATATGAAGAGATATTTGACAAAACTTGCAATTTGTTTTTAAAAATGGACGCTCAAAAAGAATTTATTTCATATTTTGAAACACAGCGGTTAGATAAAAACAAAAATTGGTTTGAAGGCACATCTGTACTGGTTCCAAGTACAAACAATTCTCTAGAAGCGTGGAATTGGGTAATAAAGGATGAAAATACAGTACGTCAACGGCTGCCGATTGCACATTTCCTTAAAGCTTTAAATAATTATGTAAATTCGTGGTCTCTGCAGTATTTATCAAATACAATATATTTGAAAACGAACCTGAATTCAATCTAAAGTTATGGACAAACGGCTATTTATGGGCAAAATCCAACATCAATGTCGCTGCAGTAAAAAATAGTGCCGATGGAACTACCTACCAAATAACTGGCAATAAAGTAAAACTTACGAATTTTACCAATTTAGATAAATGTAAAGATATTTTTGTCTGGTTCACAACTTTTCCATCTGAGAAGTCACAGTGGATGAATGGTACATGTGACTGTCTATAATTTTTTAAAAACATGATATACAAGCATATTGTCGGATTGGCAATAAGGTTTAAAATTACTGTGCCGCCTGCAGAAGCGAAATCAGTCTCATTAGGACAAAAAATCTACAGCCAAGAAGGCTCTTCTGGTGCAGTAAAAGTAGTAGTTGGCCTAAATATTTTAATTAAGTAGTAAAGGTTTTTTAAGGACAAACATTCTTTTTTTCTATTACATTTTTTGTTTCCTCGATTCATGTATACATTTTTACCATTACATATATTTTTGTAATTATTAAAATGTGATGGTATTTTATGATAGAACATTGTTATACACAAAAATTATATAATTTGTAACATTTTATCGTTATTCTATTAAATCCCCTCTTTATAACAATATTAAGTAGTTTAAGAAAATAGGTTATTCAACAGACTCTACAATACATTGCAGTTTGAGATTTTATGCTGATAACTTCTACTACGCATAGCAAATAATACCCTTAAAGCATTAATATTTTACTGAGTAAATTTATACTGTGCAGTTTATTACAAGCCCTTCTTTTTTATTTGGTGTGTATTATTTTATTCCATCAATGTATAAGGCATTGATGAATATAAATGAGTATCTATCTTGATTTCAATCTATTTCTCAAAGGAATTCATATTAATCAGAGGAACAACAGTACAATGTTCTTCCCAAAAATGAGATATCTATTTGTTGTAAGGCTAGGAACCTAATTCCCTCAAAATAGAAGCTATCACTTAGGCTTCAAAGATGGCGCTGCTAGACAAACATTCTTGTTGTTTGAAAATAAAATTAACTATTTCAAGTGAAAAATGGTACAAGCCACCTTATTTGCACAATAGCACGAAGCTGGCATATAATTTGAGTTTGATTCTGTATTAGGGACAAAGATTATGCCCAAAGTGATCGTGAAAGTTCTTCAGGTGCTGATGGACAGGTGAGAATTAAAATATGTGGTTTATCCCCTTATTAAATAAAATTATTGTGGCAAATTTTTTTTGTACATTTTTAATTAAACAACATGTTATAATTTCTTAAGGCTCAAATATCACATTTACCCATTAGTTCCATAAGGCTGCCATAAAAACGTTATATTTTTTGTGCGTTAATTTGTGATTAATATACAGGGTGTTTAAAAAAAAACGTTCCGCTAATTTCAGGGTAAATAGAATATTAAAAAATAACGTTAGTTTGGTTAATAAACATGTGTCCGAAAATGCCTCCGTAGGAAGATACAGCCCTGTGAAAGTGGCCCCAAAAATCCTTTTTTTTATTATCTCTGAAACAGTTTAAGATACCTAAATGAAATTTAGACCACAAATACCTTTGATTAGGTCATAAAAGATAGTGTTGACAAATTTTTAATATTAGGTATAGGAGTGTCTCTAAAGGATGGGTGCCACTTATTTTACTCCAAAACTTTTTTTTGGGTAAAAAAGGTACTCTTGTTGAAAGTCAAAAAAATTACTGGTTTTGGAGTTATTTGAGGTTTTAGCATGTAATGCTGACCGAATTAATAAATTATTTTAAAATGAAACAATAATTTTCATCAGAACAAAAAATTGAATAAGTAGGACGGGTTTTTAGATTAAATGTTCGCAATACCCACTAATATCTACATAATCGTAAACGTTTTTCTAGTTCCTTTGGAGTGGCCGTGGTTCTTGAATTAACAGTCTTAAATTATTTTCAACTCTCGCTTAAAGTTCTTCAATGGAATTTATTTCGCTTGAATATACTTTATCTTTAACTAAACTCCACACATCAAAATTCAAGGGATTTAGGTCAGGGGACCTTGGTGGATAGGAGCATCAGCACATCGACCAATCCAACAATTTGGAAAATGTTCGTTGAGCCATCTTCTAGCTTGTCTACTGAAATGAGGTGGAGCACTTCATACATAAAAACCATATTTCTTCGTAGATCAAGAGGCAAATCTTCTAATAGCGGAAATAAACGATTATCCAAAAATTCGTAATAAACATCACCATTTAAATTTCCATCAAAAATACAGTATGCAACGAAGCGGCTGCCTATTGAAGCAGCCCATACATTCAACATAAAATTATGTTGATAATGCGTTACACGTTTAACCTTTGGATTTTCCTCTGCCCAGAAGTGACTGTTATGACTATTAAACATACCTTGCCTAGTACAAGTTGATTAATCGGTGAAAAGAATATTTCGTAAAAAATCTGGGTTCTCTATCATTCTTTCTTGTAATAATTCGCAAAAGTCTCTTCTCAAAAAAAGGTCTTCAGGCAATAATTCTTGTACTTGCCTGTAGTGAAATGGGAGCAATAATTATTGTTCTTTTAATACACGATATACACTAGAAACACTTGCGTTATTTGCCCTTGTCACATTTATTACACTTATCGTAGGACCCGCAACAACTAGATTTAAAATATTTTCTTCTGTTTGAGAAATTCTTGCCACTCGTGGTCTATCAGAGTTTACCTTTTTGGTTTAAAGGCTCCAGTCTCAGGGCACCGCCTCACTAAATTCAAGAATGTTTTTGAATACGTCCGGAACACATTTTCTTGGAAATTTTCCGCATATCTTCGTTTGCGGCTTTAGCATTTCCATCACATTCCCCTAATGTTAACAACATATCAGTATAGTCACTATTAGTCTACATATTCATTTTCGAAGTTTTTAAAAGCGTTATTACTTGTAAACAAACCAAAGCTATCAACAACAATGTGTCAAATGAATCTGTCAAACAAAAAAATCGCGAGTCTGCAGTCTAAGCCTACTTAATTCAAGTAAATCAACTTAACTCCATATTTCTTTTTTCTTATTTTAGATAAAACATGTTAAAACCTCAAATAACTCCAAAACCAGTCATTTTTTTACTTTTAGCAAGAGTAGCTTTTTTTGTGGCAATTTGTTTAAAGAATATTATTTTTGCCCTAAAAGTTAAAAATATCCTCATAAAAAAAGTTGTGACACCCCCATTTAGCGACGCTCCTGTACAAAATATTAAAAATTTGTTAACACAATCTTTTATGACCTAATCAAAGGTCTTTGTGATCTAAATTTGATTTAGGTATCTTAAATTAAAAAAAAGGATTTTTGGGGCCACTTTTACAAGGCCCCATCTTCTTAAGGAGGCATTTTCGGACACATGTTTATTAACGAAACTAAGGCTTTTTAATATTCTATTTACCCTAGAAATTATCGGAACGTATTTTGAAACACCCAGTAGATTTGTGGCTTATCCCGTCCTAAAAAAGTTTATAAATAGACTGATTTAAGAAATTTAAAAAATAACATGATTTATAGTTTAATTTCAGAAAAAACGTCGTACTTATGAGACATCTCTGAGTTTATAGTATGACGGATAATATAACTAGTGCTCTGCTTACTATCGGTGATAACACGATCCATTCGATTGGACAATGTACCTGATTGCGGATATCTGCTTCCACATATGCACATATTAACATCCGCATCAATTTTTATATCTACAGTGCCTCTGGATCCGCTTTAATTTATTACGCAACGTGGCGCGTATTTCTAGTTGAGTATGACTAATACCGACAACAATTTCCCTTTCATCATCTTTAAAATTTGAGCCGCAACTGATTTATTTGCACTTTACAATTTGTAAATGTGTGACCTGCTTCCTTGCGGAAACTAACAGTATTTAGTTTAATTTTATTTAATTACTTCACTAAAATGTGCACGATGGTTCCACCACCAAAAAGTATTTTTTAAATTACCACATTGCTATTACAAAATTCACGTCTGCTGATGTTTTCAAATGTTACATCTGCAACAACCATGGACTTTCTGTCATAGTTTAGGTACTGTGGCCTTCCACTTTGTGTGGGAGTACATAAATGCAAATCTTTCTGCATAACTGGTGGTTTCTGAGATGTTTCATTGATAAGCGACGATCAATCAAGGTTCCGTGATTGGTCTAAACACTGTACGCAAGAACCATATTAGCGTTAGATCGATTTTTATGTGCTTTCTGACGATGAGTTACTTTAGTCAAGTTGTCATTGGCAATCGTTAAATTGGTTTTGACGCATAAATAACTCACTCTCCACGTGCGCTGTCAGCAATAATACCAATACTGTTAGTTACTGCATAGTACCGCACGTAAATACCTCATGTGAATAATGCTTTTAGTTTTATAAGTACTCCATCAAAATCCCTGCGTAATGTACGCCGAATTCCACTAGTGCATAATCCCTCGATTTTACCTAACTGCAAATGGAAAGGAGATTAATAGAGAAAGGATTTAATGTGATTTCGATAATGCAATTATAATAATTAATTCTGATTTAGTGAAGAATGCACTTTCGCGTTCTCAATTAATTTGAAAATATCCAGAAAATTTTTAAACCAACTCTGCCAAGAGCTGATATTTAATGCGTACGAGTATTTTTCCAGACAAAATGATAATTTTAAACCACCGCGTAATGTTGAAATAGCACAAGTAAGAGCAGCAGATGTTTTACAGATCAGTGCGCCTACATTAAAGAAGGTAATTGAGAGCAGGAAAAGGAACCTTCTGTTACCGAAAACATGTATGAAGTTTAAAACAAACAGTATGTCGAACAAGACGAGGTATAGTTGATTCGAAGTATGCTGAGAAGGAAAGTGATACATTAAAAACAATCAAAAAAACATTAGAAGAGACGGCATTACCAATAGAGTGTACCATTACCTACCATAGGTAAAATGTTGAATAATATTGGTCCCAGATTCAAAAAAGATTATAATCGGAGAGCGCTTTACAAAAAAGCGGATGTCTAGATCAGACGTGGGTGCCAGAGAGATCACGAAAGGTTTTTTGCAGAATAATAGCTTAATATTCGCCGCAAACTCAAAATCGTATGATTACCAAATTTTGAAAGGTGCTTGAATGATTAGCGATTATTAAACCTACAGCGTCCATATTTAATTGATATGGACACCGCTGCTTACCATTCACTTGTAGTAAAAAAATGCCATCTACTTCATTGGAAAAAAGGAAAATTTGAAAAGTGGTTAACAACGAAAAATATTATATTTTGCAACACCAATGACCTTGCTAAGCAACGAAAATATGAAAATCAATATGTAGTGGATAACACAATTAAAGAACATGACTATTTAATACTTAGATTGCTGCCATATAACTGCCAATTCAATAGAATAGAAAATATTAACGTATTTGCAAGTCCTATTACGATCGGTGCATAAGTAAAGATGGTTATTCTGATGTGATGGTGGAACTTGCAAAAAGACAATATTATATATAAAATATAATATCCGAGTGGTAGTCTGCAAAAAAGTTGCTTGATATAACGGCAGAACCTTTAATAATTTCGGCGAATAATGGAAATCCAGGTGACAGTGATGCTGAAGATGATGATGAATAATTTTATACCTATCTTTCATTAACAATTTCTTTGTTCTGTTTTTCATTTAATAAATAGTTGTATTAATTTTATTTAATGTTAGATGTTTCTATTTGTAAATGTTTGTACATACCTATTTTTTAAATAATGTTCTTAATTGGGCTATTCTTAGTTTATGTACTTATCTAAAATAAACCAAAGAAATATACCAACATACCTAGAGAAAAATAAAATAATTAGACTTTCTAATATAATTATTAATGTTTCCGTCGCTAAATCAGAATTCAATTCCTTTAGCCTTTATTAGGAATTAAATATACCTGCCAATTATATTCTGATTAGATTATTGAGATCACATTAAATCCTGCTTATATTAAAAAGTTACATTTACAGTTGGGTAAAATATTTAAGAAATTACAGAATTATTACAAATAAGGGGAAAATCACTATTATTCTTTCCAAAGTATAAGATTATACTAATAAACTAATTTTACAAAATAGAAAACCAATTACGATGTATAAAGACGCCTATAAGCGACAGGAAGACGTTAATTATATTTATTATGCTCTTTTATTTTCACATACATGATTGAAATCACAGTAAATCTTTTGTCTATTGGTTACTATTACATAAACGTGTGTATAAGTTAACGCTTTCCTTTAAATGATGCATTTAATGTGCGATTTTGTAAGCATACATTTAAAACGTCTATAACAAACCGTTCTTCATAAAAAACTATACATACTTGCCTTCTAACCCAAATTCCATGTCTTAGAATGACAAAAGGTGTATAATTTCACGAGCAGTATTAATATAAGCGATACTCTGTTTTTGAAACATCCATCTTACCGACTATATTGCAAAAATTTGTCTCATCAAAAATCACACAATTGTTATTTATGTTGCGTTAAAACGCAACAAACTGATGTTTTGCTTAATTCTACTAATCTTCCAATGCCCGTCACCGGTAATAGAACGGAAAATTGGTGTTGACATTCTTTTGCAACTTTTCTATTTTGTACAAACCATCAGTTTCAATATACTTAAAGTTTTTTCGAAATTTAAATTCAACTTGCCAATAAATAATTCCTTTTGATTGTAAAGCAATGTTTAACATTAGAATTAACTAACCACATAACAAGTTTATGTTTGATAATGATTGAACTAATTTAACTAACAAAGAATACGTACGTCAGTATAGTGAACATTTAAAATAAAGAAAGAAAGAATTCCTCGAGTGGGATTTGAACCCAGGATCAGTTCTTTGCTATCCTACTGGATTTAAACTTAATCTGTATGTATTTTTGTTAGTTACGATGAATTCTAAATTTTAATATATAAAGTGATGTCACCTTTTTGTGTACTTGTCATGTGAGCCTGCAATTGCGAAGGTTTCAAACATGACACAGTGCGTGACTGATTATAATACTTTTTTTTTCGCATGTACTTATAATTCATAAATAATTAGGTATATATGATTAATATATAATGAATGAACTTTGTTCGAATAAGATACCTCCTTCTACAGTTTACCATTGATATTGCATTAGCAAATAAACGTAAAATCAGTCAAGTGCTTTGTCGTGTTGTCTAGCAAATTGCGGTCTCACATGAAATATTCACAAAAAGGTGACTGATCACTTTAATACATTAAAATTAGTATTCCTCATAACTAATAAAAACACATAATATATATGAATTGCAGGAATTTATTTGAAATTTTTGTAACAATGGGAAAAAATCCGAACTACTTTTGTGCATTATTCGTTGATAGACAGTGATATTATGTAATAATTTCTTTAAAAAAATATGATTCTATTTGGATCTAATTGGGAACAACATGTACAGTATTAACTTTTATTTTAAAATACATTTATGATCGGTTTACATGAAACTAAACAAAACAGTTAATTTTACAGTAAAAGCATAAGTGCACCGTACATTTTTCCCTTTACATCTCAATTTTGTGCAACGTTCTCTAGATTCAGTGTTGCGGGTCAAACATTCACTAGAGCATCACCCCGTAAAGGTAATGTGCGGGATACGATATAGCTCAGTGGTATCGGCGGGGTTCTTACTTATCACTCCTAATGGGTATTCGTCACAACACCATAACGTCAAAATCGGGAAAAAAGGTAACAAAGCCGCCACCTGTTATATACATTTATAGCGGGAAAACGTCATGAACTAGATCTTAATAATGGTCTAACAGGAAACCAAAATGTTCACTCAAAATAAAACTCACCTCTACCTAAAATTCTACTCCAAAAATGCTACGCAAAGCTCACCTAAACTTCAATAAAGTCTTAAGCTTCATATAAAAGCCGCAAAATTGCGATTAAGAAAACTAAAATCTATTAACTAAAAATAACCCAAACGCGCTCAAATATTCATAAATTTAATAAACTGCAATATCGGGGTCGTTATACCTAATTCGAAAAGTGCACAGCTCATTCCCAAACAAATAAACAAACTTGCTTACCTTATCGCATACCAGGTAAAACGATGAGGAGTAACAGTCGGTAGTCGATTCCTATAAAAACTTCAAAAATAATTTGCGAATACTCTCAAATCAATCGCGTGCAACAATAAACAGCTGATCGGTTGACTACCTCTTTACTTCATAATCTACGTTTCGTTAAGCATGAGACTTATCTTCAAACGTACTTATATGAACCTAAATAAAACAAATTTATCTCTAAAAAGAATCCACTCTCAAATTGAATTAAAACATTGAAAAGCAGTCGATCTTTGTTACTGTACAAATTGCATAAATTCCAAATTCTCATCTTTTAAATTTTGATTGAACGTAATTAAACTAATCGCAGTAAAAGAAATGGAATCACACTCTTTTGCATACTGTACCGAAAAGTAATACTCAGTTAACCAACACTACGTATATCTTATAATCAATTAAACATTAACATTCAATGTGTTATTACAGAAGTTTAAAAAAAGACCATTAATTTCGTAAAATCTGTTGAATAAGTGGGATTGACGCTAACTAGTTCAATTTTTCCCCAAAACGTATTGTAACTTAATTTTAAAAAATACCAATAATGATTATTGAAAACGTCAAACGTCCATATTTAACAATTTAAAAAAATGTATATGTCCGCATGAACAGAAATAACACACAGCAAGAATGAAATAAATCTCGGATGGATACGCTTTAAAACCAAAATGAACAACTACAGACTATTAGGCGAACTTTCAACAAAAGCGTATTCAACGTTCAGCAAATACTGACGGTAACTGGAAATTAATGTCGTTTCTGCGCATATCGATATTCGTTTGTCATTTATCTGACTGCACTTTAAAGTCGTGACAAAGACATTTTAAGGTTAGAGTGACTTGTTTACTCGTAAATAATTAAATAAAAAATTTTTTTTTTTGCAATTTATGGTAAAATGGCAGGCTAAATAGCAGAAGAGGAACATATTCGGCATTGTATGCTTTTTGAGTTTCACAAGAATAGTAATGCAACAGCTGCTACCAAAAAGATTTGCGATATATTCAAATGAATTAGACGTTCGTAAATGCCAAAGGTGGTTTTCTAAGTTCAAATCCGGGAATTTTGATCTTTCCGACTCATTGATCAGGAAGACCAACAACTTTAGACAATGGCAGAAGTGGAAACAAATCCGTGTCAGGCAACCGAGAGCTGTCAAACACTTAACCAACGTTGGTCGATCATCCAAGAACATTTGCAGCAGATTGGGAAAATAAGAAGAGCAGGTGTTTGGGTCCCGCATAATCTGTCTGAAGAAAAAGTTAACCGATCCACCACATACAACTTATTGCTGCTGCGGCACAATACAGAAGCATTTTTTAATTGCTTGATCACTGGAGATGAAAAATGAGTCCTGTATGATAATCCAAAAGCGCAAAAGGCAGTGGCTCTCTCCGAATGAATCGCCAAAAAGTACAGCAAAGCCAGGTACATCCAAAAAAGGGTCGTTCATTTTGAAGTGCTGAAATCTGCACAAACTGTGAATGCAGACCTTTACTGTTAACAATTGGATCGAGTGAACCAATCTTTATTTAAAAGTGGCCATTATCAACAGGAAAGGCGTTATTCTGCAACACGATAATGCAAGATCGCACTGTGCAAGACGAACCCTGGAAAAATTAATGAATTGGGGTGGAAGGTATTGCCTCACCCACCATACTCGCCAGGTATCGCGTCACAGATTTCCATTTATTCCCATCTCTACAACATTTTCTAAGTGGCAAAAAATTTGAAAAGTTTGATGATGTTCAAAATGCCATCTCCAGATATTTTGCACAAAAACCAGTTGATTTTTGTATTTTATAATTATCAATACTTAAAATAACGAGAAATGACTATTATTTACAAAAAAACTAATCCAAACTCTCCCTTAATGAAATAGGAATACCCACGTGTGAAATGAATCGTAATTTTACAACTTCAATTTATCAACGGTAATGAAATCGAAAAAAAAACAGAATTGGAATTCTAACTTGTAATTTTTAATCAAAATCCAGCTATCTCCAAACGTAAGGTTCGAAAATAATAACGAGTAGATTTGAACAGAAAGTGACATCAGTCCATTCAGACCAGTGTGAAAATTGATCAGTTTGGACATATGCTGTTTCCTCTATAAGGCTTCCCCTCCCATGTGTTTTCATTGAGATACAGTTTCGTGGCCAGGTAAACTGTTTGTGCGCATAGTTCCTACAGAATGAACTCTTTTCTTTGCTAAGTAAACAACCAATGCCATACCAAAGAAGTAATCGTCGTAATATAGTTTGTGATGCACGTTAGGTGGGATTGGTCTACTTAGTCGAACAACTACATTACGTTCGGCTCCTAAATCTGGCTCATTCTCTACAGTAGTGTACCCACGTTTTCCAATAGAGTTTGAAATTATAGGAGAATACTAATACTCCCAAATAGTACCCACATCTTGTACCACCGCTTGTGCGGTTTGTTTGGATTATAGGTTTTGAGCCTTGAACGCCTTTTGAACGAGATTATTTGCTCACCACAAAACAAATTTGCTTCAAATGGAATAGCCAAGCATGCCTCTCTAACTTGTTCAATGACGTAACATGTTGGCAATGCTCCTAGCATGATCTAAACTATTGTCACTAAAGTGCAAGAACAATTTAATTGTTTCAAATCTATTAACCAGCAACTTCGGGTATTCGAATTTGTGGTGCCCAGATCTCCTGGTTGTCGATTGCCTCATAAGCGACATCCACAGCATTACCCATATACCGATGCTAAAGCATATCGATCGATTTGGATTTGTTGAACACTGTAGGTACATGTTTGCTTAACAGTTATACAAATAAAGTCTTCGGAAAAGAAGTATTTGAATAGCTTATACGGATTATTCAATTGTAAGATGTTTTCGGTCAATAATTCATTACCATGGAATGCAATTTCTTCTACATTTTTGGTAGTAATTGTTCTTTTCCTCTTGATTTTTTCTCTAATGGATTGTTTAGCTGTGATATTCTGGGACAAAGGAAGTTCATCCTCATCGTAGTTTACCGTAAGCGGTTGTTGTTTTAAAGTGCATGGCTCCTCAATTTCGTCATCGGAAAGTTGAGAATCTTCACTTCCTGAAGGAATTTCTCGAAGATTATGAGATTCGGCTAATACCTTACGCCCGTAGAATGTTGCGTAATTTATTTTATTGAAAAAAAAGACCATTCTATGAAAAAAATCGATATTTAGATAAGAGACGTGATTTGTCGGTTTTACGCACAATGTTCCCATACGGGAACACATAATTTTCAAGTTTTTTGATAGAACGCAATTCCACAAAATGATTTCAAAGTCAACACATCGTATATTATACCCTATATAGTTTTATAATTTTTAAGAACAAAATTTACCTTGATTATTACGACTATAACGTATAAGTGTATCACCGAACATAAAATTTTAAGTCTCAACTGCTCACGCCATCTACCGAACAACCACTGCATTAACACCATATACAATATGAAAATTTAAACTTTCACCATTATTACACATAATTAAAATACTTAGATTTTTTGGGCTTTTAATGTTGTATTTATGTTTTACACAACTGTATACGTTTCGATAACACAATTATTGTCCTCAGTAGTAGTAAAGTCTTTTATAACTGTTTAATATATTGAAACAAATTTATGAAATTTGAAAAAGTGAAAACGCAAACATAAACCTGCTATTAATATAACAGTTTGATAAACGTATAAAGCCAGCTATCAAATACAATTTTAATAAAGAATAACTACATCCTTAATAAATTAAATATTGTTAAACTGCCTTGAAGATCAGGAATCGGAACACCCCCAAACGGTCGAAAGCTAAGAGTGAAAAATGTTATAGCAAATTTAACAAACTTTAATCAAATTATGATGTAAGTATAAAGTTGTGAAAAACTTTAATTTGAAGTTGATAAAAGCATTCACCAATAGAAACTTGACATACCAGTTAAAAATCTAACAAAGAAATAGCTTTGTTAATAATTGTAAGTGTTATTTTACAGTAAAAACACAATGTAGTACATTTAATATAATTTTTAGTTTCAATTTTTATTTTAACTTCATATGTATAAATTATAGTACTGTGGTAATTTAACATATAATTGGTAAAGCATTTACTTCAAGGTCTAGGAAATAACAGCAAAAAACCTAGGCATACCAAAAGCTAAAATTAAAATTGAGGTGTCATTGTGCCTTGTTTTAATTATAAGGTGCCAAAACCTATTTAAACGGAGATTTTCTTGTTGGGTATTAATATTATTAGGATGATTATATATCTCAATAGCTTCAAGTTGTAAACGAATATAATGAGTTTATCTTGACAATATTTCCATATTATCAAATTGAATGTTATAATTTAAATTATTTAAAGCATGCTCAGCTACCGCTCTGGTTAACCTAATATGCAAAATTTCATGTTCTTTATGTCTTGCATTAAAGCATCTTATAATTTAAAAAAGGCACAATGGTACCTCTTAATTTTAACTTTGCTTTTGGTATGTCTAGGTTTTTTGCCGTGTTTTTTACTAGACCTTGAAGTAAATGCTTTACCAATCATGTATGGAATTACCACAGCACTATGATTTAAAATGTGTACTTGGAATTAAAATTAAAAATTATATTAAACGCACTACATTGTGTTTTCACTGTAAAATAACACCTACATTTATTAACAAAGCTGTTTCTTTATTAGATTTGACTGGATTATTTTAATTGATGTTAAGTTTCTATTTGTGAATGCTTTTATCAATTTCAAATTAAGTTTTTCACAACTTTACACTTACATTATAATTTAATTAAATTTTGTTAACATGAAAATGTAAACTTTTACCATTATCACACATAATAAAATTCTTATCTTTCTTGGGGTTTTTAATGGTGTATTTTAAATTATACTATCTAAACGTTTTGATAACACTTAGTTATCTTCGTCAGTAGTAATATCTATTAAAATTGTTAAAGATGTTGCAAACAATTTTGTCAAAGTTGAAAAATTTAAACATCCTTAATAAATTTAATATTGTTAAACTGCCTTGAAGATCAGGAATCGGAACACCCCCAAACGGTCGAAGGCTAATAGTGAAAAATGTTATAGCAAATTTAACAAACTTTAATCAAATTATGATGTAAGTATAAAGTTGTGAAAAACTTGAATTTGAAATTGATAAAAGCATTCACCAATAGAAACTTGACATACCAATTAAAAATCTAGTCAAATCTAACAAAGAAATAACTTTGTTAATAATTGTAAGTGTTATTTTACAGTAAAAACACAATGTAGCACATTTAATATAATTTTTATTTTAACTACATGTGTATAAATTATAGTACTGTGGTAATTTAACATATAATTGGTAAAGCATTTACTTCAAGGTCTAGGAAAAAACAGCAAAAAACCTAGACATACCAAAAGCTTAAATTAAAATTAAGATTAAGACGTACCATTGTGCCTTGTTTTAATTATGAGATGCCAAAACCTATTTAAACGGAGATTTTCTTTTTGCGTATCGATGTTATTAGGATGATTATATATCTCAATAGCTTCACGTTGTAAACGAACATAATGAGTTTGTCTTGACAATATCTCCTTATTATCAAATTGAATGTTATGATTTAAATAATTTAAAACATGCTCAGCTACCGCTCTGGTTAACCTAATATGCAAAATTTCATGTTCTTTATATCTTGCATTAAAGCATCTTATAATTTAAAAAAAGCATAATGGTACCTCTTAATTTTAATTTTTACTAGACCTTGAAGTAAATGCTTTACCAATCATGTGTGAAATTACCACAGCACTATAATTTAAGATATGTAGTTGGAATTAAAATTAAAAATTATATTAAACGCACTACATTGTGTTTTCACTGTAAAATAACACTTGCATTTATTAACAAAGCTGTTTCTTTATTAGATTTGACTAGATTATTTTAATTGATGTTAAGTTTCTATTTGTGAATGCTTTTATCAATTCCAAATTAAGTTTTTCACAACTTTACGCTTATATCATAATTTAATTAAATTTTGTTAATATGAAAATGTAAACTTTCGCCATTATCGTACATAATAAAAACTTATCTTTTTTGGGTTTTTTAATGGTGTATTTTAAATTATACAATCTAAACGTTTCAATAACACTTACAGTTATCTTCGTCAGTAGTAACATCTATTAAGATTGTTAAAGATGTTGCAAACAATTTTGTCAAACTTGAAAAATTAAACATACACATCAGCCTGCTATTAATATTACAGTTTGAGAAACGTATAAAGCCAACTATAGAATTAAGTTTTAGTAAAGAATAACTAGGTCATTAAAAATTAAATATTGTTAAACTGTCTTAAAGATGACAAATCAGAATACTCTCTAACGGCGATAGCTAACAATGAAAAATGTCAGCCAAAAAACACATTTAACAAAATTTAATCAAGTTATGATGTGAGTGTAAAGTTGTGAAAAACTTCAATTTTAAAATGATAGAAGCATTCACAAATATAAACATGACTTCAAATAAAATAATACAGTTAAATCTAACAAAGAGATATCTTTGTGAATAAGTGCAAGTGTTATTACCATGAAAAGCATAATGCTGAACGTTTTTTGTAATTTTTTTATTTCAATCTTAATTTCAACTACTTATGTTAAATTATAGTGCTGTGGTAATTTAACATATAATTGGTAAAGCATTTGCTTCAAGGTCTAGGAAAAATACAGCAAAAAACCTAGACATACCAAAAGTCAAAATTAAAATCAACATT
Organism: Vesta saturnalis; assembly: GCA_036346205.1. Classification (NCBI taxonomy): domain Eukaryota; kingdom Metazoa; phylum Arthropoda; class Insecta; order Coleoptera; family Lampyridae; genus Vesta; species Vesta saturnalis. The sequence goes on along the minus strand of JARFJB010000607.1, from coordinate 2,267 downwards.
AAGATATATCATTATGCCTTTTTTTTAATTATAAGATGCCAAAACCTATTTAAACGGAGATTAAAATTATTAGGGTGTTTATACATCTCAATAGATTCACGTTGTAAACGAACATAATAATGAGTTTGTCTTGACAATGTTTCTATATTGTCAAATTGAATGTCATGATTTAAATTATTTAAGGCATGGTCAGCTACCGCAGATTTCTTTGGTTGACCTAATCTACAAAATCTCATATGTTCTTTACGTCTTGTATCAAAACTATGTTTTGTGGTTCCAATGTATACTTTTCCACATGAACAAGATAACTTAAACACTCCGGAAGATGATAATGGGTTTGACACATATTTAGGTGATCTTAAATGTTCTTTAATTTTTCTTGTAAGTTTAAAAATAGCCCTAATGCGATATTTAATTAGGAATTTTGTTCAATTCTATGTGTAACATTAGCTATAAAAGGAAGAAAAGCAGTACCAACATTAAGAACTGTTTTTTTCTTTAGGGTTATGTCTTGAATAACATTATTAATATCTGTAAGTGATCATCCATTATCTTGTAAGGATTTTGTTAAATATTTATATTCATCCTTCAAAAATTCAGGGTCACAAATTCGTTTTGCTCGATCTACTAAAGATCGAAACGTTTAGATTGTATAATTTAAAATACACCATTAAAAACCCAATAAAAAATTTGTTCTTTGATTAGGACATTTTTCGCTGTTAGCCTACGACCGTTGGAGGGTGTTTTGGTTTGTCATCTTCAAGACAGTTTAACAATATTTAATTTATTAAGGATCTAGTTATTCTTTACTAAAATTGTATTTCATAGTTGGCTTTATACACTTTTTCAAATTTCATAAATTTGTTTCAACATCTTAAACAATTATAAAAGATTTTACTACTACTGAGGACAATAACTGAAAGTTTTATCGAAACATACGATTTGTGTGAAACATAAATACAAAAATGCACCATTAAAACGCAAAAACCTAAGTATTTTAACTTTATAACTACAATGTTCCTTAAAGGGAACACCATGTGGGACATGAACATATTGCAGAAGGGGAACCATACACTAGAATTCTAAGTTTGTATTCCCACACGGAAACATTATGGTTAAATCATATTAGATGTGCTCCCTTAGTAGTGTAGGAGGAATTCTTTTTCTGTATGTAGTTATAAATTCATAAATAATTAGGTACATACAATTAGTATATTACGTATGAACTTTGTTCGAATAAAATTTTTCCTTCTAAAAATTACTTTTTTAATTTCTAAATTTATGAAATTTAATGAATTATTATTTATAAAATGAAATTTATGAAATTGATCTTAATGATGAAACGCAATTTAGTTTACAAAATAATTTAATTTCTATGTAGGTCCAAACATTTGAACCAGGTGAAATGATACAAGTTTTAGACAATTTACCAAAAGCACGTTTAGTTTCACGGTGTAAGCAAGGATTAGTTTACGTAGCTTCTGTTAGTCAGATATGGTGTTTGCATGGAGTTGATATCTCAAAGCAACGAGAAATCCTGTTAAAAGATAAACAACTTCAATTAGCACTTATATTAACGGTATTAATTATACAAATTTCTGTTTAAGGTTTTTTATATTAAATTTTTAGAAAGTATCTACTAAGACAGAAGAGGATAAATGTAAAACAACTCACCAAATACAAACATTATTAGCATATGACTTATTTGCAAATAAACAATTTACAAAAAGTATGAAAGAATTTTTGCTATTAGATACAGATCCTTATGAAGTGATTAGGCTATTTCCTGATTTATTGCCACAACAATCAAATGAATCTAAAATGCAGGAAGTGTCTCAAAAACTTACAGAACGTGAATTACAGGATGGACTTTTAGCTCTTGTAGAATACCTAACAGAAGTTCGTCATAAGTTGCAAACTGAAGCAAAAGTATGCTTTGTTAAAATTAATTTTACAATTTAGTTATTTTATTTTTGCAGCCAAACGGCAATGCAAGTGGGAATCTAAATGAAAAATCAAGGAGTAACAAATCTACACAAAAGTTACTACAATTTATAGATACAACACTGCTGAAGTGCTATCTACAAACAAATGATGGACTTGTTGCTCCATTGTTACGATTAAATCATTGTCATCTTGAAGAAACAGAACGTACTTTGAAAAAGCATGGAAAATGGAACGAATTAATTATACTGTATCAAACAAAAGGTCTACATCGTAGAGCTTTGGAATTATTACGAGCAGAGACAATTGACAAAACTATTACG
>JARFJB010000606.1:0-80598 GCA_036346205.1 Vesta saturnalis | reverse complement strand
AGTTGTATTTCGAACGCGCACCGCGAAATTTTGTAAATAGCTATCATCGATCTTTGTGATTAACGACGCTGGCAAGGAAGCAGTCGAGTATACACACATAACACACAAAACCCCAGACAGCAGCGATAAGCCACGAGGTCGGAGTATACACATAGTACAACAAAAAGACCACCACGGGCAAAGCCACGAGGCAGTCGGGAGTAAACACTCACCACTATACCATATACCTGACGACGAGAGCTAAGTAGGACTGTGTAGACCTGCAGCTTTTATCATTTACTATCACTTACATTCTAAACACCTGGCGAAGACCGAAGTGCTTTTAAACACAAACGAATTAAACGTAGAGTATCCGTCAAAGATCTGTCGTAGAAAACCGTACACGATAACCACGCGCTTAGTAAATGAATTTCAAGAGAGCAATCAATTAATTATTTTCCACCAGCTTATTCCAAGTATAAACCGCCTTTAATAAATACGCGTTTTGTGGTATACCATTAAGTAACCTTCATTTATATCTACGAAGATTTCGTTCATTTGCATAAAAGAAATCATCGCCATAAAATTGCATCCCGTAGATAACGCGCAAATATATTAATTATACAACCAAACGTATATAATCAGCCCAGTCTAAAGTTAATGCGAGAATAAACCTCTGAAGATAAGTCATATTTTCGAACATAATAGATCGCGAAAGTAAATTGCTTCACGAAGCATACGCGCCTGTCCGCCTTCAGAAAGTACTGAAGGTAAAAAGCAAGCATTAGACCGGTGACCGCTCGTCATGCGTACAACCGTGAACTCGATATCGATTTTCACTAGTGACCTAGATCTGCGCAACGTTTTAATAACCAGTAGTTTGTTTATACATTCTTTTCTTTTGTAGACAGGGCTATCCAGCATAAATAATTAATTAAACGCAACGTTATTAATCATTTAAATATTACGTTCCTCATTGAGTGTAACTAGACATTAATATCTATTTACAGAAACGCCTGCGACAACAATAAGCCGTCGTATCGAGTGAGTGGAAGGAAGGACATCCAAATTCGCCGTCAAACCAGTGAAAGCCGGTCTCAATCTTAACGTCAAGTTGTTTTCGTATTATTACGTTTATGTTAGTTGTTAACCAGGTAGTAATATAGCTTAAGTGTGAATATATTAGATTTGTAAATAATAGGATAATATATTTTAAACCGTTTTACTGTGATTATTTTATGTGACAGTGTAGAGCTAAAGATTAAATATTCGACGAACCCATCTTTAGTTTATAATCTAAAGACCGATTGCAGTTTAGCCGCGGCAAATATAAAATTGTGTAAAGGACCTTACAGTTTACGTTTACGTTAACGTTTAAGTTTACGTTACGTTTACGTTTGCGTTTGCGTTTGCGTTTGCGTTTGCGTTTGCGCTTGAGTTTGCGTTTACGCTTGCGTTTACGTTTACGTTTGCGTTTGCGTTACGCTTACGCTTACGCTTACTTTGTTGCGTTTACGTTTGCGTTTACGTTTCGTTTCGTTTTGCGTTTGCGTTTGCGTTTGCGTTTGCGTTTACGTTTACGTTTACGTTTACGTTTACGTTTACGTTTACGTTTACGTTTACGTTTACGTTTACGTTTACGTTTACGTTTACGTTTACGTTTACGTTTACGTTTACGTTTACGTTTTCGTTTACGTTACGTTTACGTTTACGTTTACGTTTACGTTTACGTTTACGTTTACGTTTACGTTTACGTTTACGTTTACGTTTACGTTTACGTTTACGTTTACGTTTACGTTTACGTTTACGTTTACGTTTACGTTTACGTTTACGTTTACGTTTACGTTTACGTTTACGTTTACGTTTTCGTTTTCGTTTACGTTACGTTTACGTTTACGTTTACGTTTACGTTTACGTTTACGTTTACGTTTACGTTTACGTTTACGTTTACGTTTACGTTTACGTTTACGTTTACGTTTACGTTTACGTTTACGTTTACGTTTACGTAACAAAACCTCCAATGAGCAGCTTATCCTTTCGTCAACGACGTGCTTTACTTGATCTTAAACTAAATCAAATATAACAATATTAAAATCAGATAAAGATAATGAAATTGTATATTAAACATGAACGATTCTACCATTAAAATAGAACAATTGTTGGAACAGTCATCGTGACGTAACAAACGTTTCTTACAAACTAAAGAACTTATTAAATTATCATCCATTCCTGAAGAAATAAAGAAAACTAACTCACTCTGAAGCTATTTCACCAAAACTATATGGTTTAGCAAAATCATAAACCTAACATTCCTTTAAGCCATTCCTGGTGCAATTGGTTCTCCTACATACAATCTTTGCAAAACTCTCGCATTTTATTACAACCTCATAGGTACAACACCTCATTACATTAAAATTTTGCCGACTTTGTTGAAAAGATGCATAGTTTCAAAATTGAAGAGGGTGATATAATGATCAGTTTTGATGTTATTTCACTTTTTACAAAAGTGCCTCTAGAAGAAACTATTTCATGAACAGATTGATGGTGTAGCAATGGGTAGTCCTCTTAGTCCTGAAATAGCAAATTTTACATGGTAAAGTTTGAAATATTAGCGTTACAAAATACACCTAAAACCTTCAGTTTGCTATAGTTATGCAAATGACGCATTTGTTATTTGGAGAAATGAAGAAGAGGCATTGCATGAGATTTGGTTTTTATAAATAGTATACATCGTAGCATTGAGTTTACCATGGCAAAAGAAACTAATGGATGTTTACCATTTCTTACATATTAATATCTACAAGTAATAATTCACTATCTTTTAAGGTTTACAGAAAGCCGACACGCACTGATAGATACCTTCATAAATTATCCAACACCATCTACGTCAAAAAATTGGTGTAATTAAATCTTTAGTAGATCCAGCAAAACGAATTTGTGACCCTGAATTTTTGAAGGATGAATATACATATAACAAAATCCTTAAAATGTAATGGATATTCACATACAGATATTAATACACCTTCTAGACGTAACTTTAAAGAAAGTCAATTTTTAATGTTGGTATTGCTTTTCTTCCGTTTATAGCTAATGTTACAGGTAGAATAGAAAAAATCCCAATTGAATATGGCATTAGGGCTATTTTAAACCTACAAGAAAAATTAAGAACATTTAAGATCACCTAAAGACGTTTCAAGCCCATTATCATCTTCCGGAGTAAATAAGTTATCTTGTTCATGTGGAAAAGTATACAATGAAACCACAAAACGTAGATTTGATACAAGACGTAAAGAACACATGAGATTTTATAGATTAGACTAACCAGAGAAGTCTCGCTAGCAATATGGAAAAATTGTCAAGTCAAATCCATTATTATGTTCGTTTACACACGAAAATTTTAATAGACAAGAATAAGATCTCCGCTTAGATTTTTCCGTTTAGGTACCAATAATGTTAATTAAAAAAGCATAATGGTACGTCTTGATTTTGACTTTGGGAATGTCTAGGTTTTTGCTGTGTTTTTCCTAGACCTTGAAGCAATTGCTTTACCAATTATATGTTAAATTACCACAGCATTATAATTTAACATAAGGAGTTGAAATTAAAATAAGAATTAAAAAAACGTTCTGCATTATGCTTTTCATTGTTAATAGCACTTGCAATTGTTGACAAAGCCATTTCTTTGTTAGATTTAACTGGATTATTTTATTTTTATTTTTATTTATGTCATGTTTATATTCATGTTTGTATTCATTTTCAAAACCCAAACAAGATAAGTATCTTATTATATATAATAATGGTGAAAGTTTACATTGTCATAAGAAAATATATATTCACATGACAATAATTTGTAAAATAACGATACATCATTCCAGTTCCGCTAGTTAATGTAGGAACATTATTGTGAAATAATATTATGTAAGAATTCATTATCGAGAGAATATATACAGTATGTACTCATATTGTGTGATATATAAAAGAAATAAACGTAACATATATTTACAATTTCTTTATTAAAAAAGTGCACGTACAAGTTTTACTGCATTACATAAGTATTGTACAGATGGTAAACATTAGACAAAGCGCAGCTACATAATGGTTGACAATCATAGTAAAAACTGGTTGTAAGGCAGGAAGAGTACGATGTTTATCAAGTTCAATAACGGGTTATGTAACAAATTTTCTGGTGTAATCCGCTTTCTCTCCAACCTTGACGTAGATAGTATTGTTGGTTGAATCAAGACTGAGAATTCTTCGAATTTAGTGTGGTAGTGTATACCTCTCTTCCCATTTTATATAGTGTTGATTATTATGCATTAACCAAGTAGCTTGACGTGCTAATCTAACGTATGCCATGAATACGGTAATTTAAACATGTGGTGGCAGACCTGTGTTCCATTAAAATTGCGAGTTCTTTCGGTATAGAGCTTTTGAAATTTAAACCCTTGTACATCGACTATGACTGGCATCGTATTACAGCTGTCTTACTGCTTTGGTTAACGCGTTATGCGTAACTAATCGATGATGGAGTATAACACAGTGTGCTGTCGTATCCGCGGTTATCTTGATTGCTATTTCGAATTCTACACGAAGTACTACTGCTTTAGAGTACAATACCTTCTTTTGATTTGAGCAGTCTATCACTATCAATGGTGCGACTGTCGTAAATTGATTAGATGCGAGTAATGGTTGACCATCTATTTGATATGACACTTGGAATTTAGCAAACATTTCATATACTGTAGCAAAGCAATTGTTATCATAATTAACGTTTAAATTGTCGTACGGATAACGGTCCGTATTAAAGAATACCTAATACTCTTTAATGCACATTAACCGAATCTGCTCATATCTTAAGAAACATTATTTTCTCAACCCGTTTGAAATCCTATGATAACGTATCTAGGTGTTTCTGCACTAGTCGATGTTTTAATTGCTCATGTATCTTTTTCTGTTGTTAGAACGACTGGATTGTGTTTCCCAACTTCTGAATGCTACTGGAGTATTAAATTTTTATCAATGTACTTCGTTAGCGCCAATTCCTCCACTAATGCTGGAATGATGTGCGGAACTTCCCAATATACTTGATTTATGTTAACTTGTAATGCTTGATCTGGAATAGTTGAAATTACTGCTTCGGTATCAATATTTCTGCGAGTTAAAACGAATTCTCTCTGATCAAAATCACTTTATTATAATTTTCCGCAAAGCCGAGTAGCATTCGCAAATTCAACATTAAAATACCCTAACGCATTTGTTAGTGTGACATTTGAGATAGGAAACCAACCCGCATTTTCATGACGAGCGACACCTTTGGTGTCAATGATACCAATCCTTTCATTGTAGACGTTAATTTAACCTTAGTCACGGAATTTATCACTATTCCATCATTTCGTATCTAGTTTCGCTGAATAAGAATGCAACGGCATTATAAATAAACCATGCTGTGTTAGAGGCAGCACCATTCTCCCTCAACAATCTTCCTCTACGTAGACATAACTTTCTGATGGTAAAGTGCACTCTTCCTGAATGGGTATTCTGAGTTCATGGTTTCTAAATCTCGTAGTATATGGCTTATGGATGTGTAGTTCGGAATTTACTATAGCATTATCAACGACAACCTTTTCGTTCACGTTTAGTATACTCATTGTATTACTGTAAAATCAAGACTTTGCAAGTATGCTCCATTGTGCGCTCTCATTGCTTTGAGCGCTGAACGTTTTCTGACCTCACATTTCCACACTCGATCTTTTACAGTTTGCCTTGCTATGTGTACATGCACATTTGTTATACTGCGTCACCATCTTCTTTTTAAATGTAATCCTATTATGACTTCACCGTTAAAACTGATGAGATCTCGTCTTGGTCTACTATTTTAAGTGTTATGGTTAAAATAGTGGATGTATTTATAGGTAAATAGATGACATGTCGAGGGAATCCGCTGGTGCACTGGGAAAGAATTGATGAATAATATGTGATGACTCCATTTTAAAACTCTCGCTTGTTGTATTGCACTCGATAATTAATAAACTAATTTTGACGATGTTAATATGATTTTGAGGTATGCAATGCTAGACCCTTGTAAACTGTTTTGTTAAATCCCAGTATAGGTCCTATAGAATTTTTACATTGAAGTGAATGTAATGTGTTGCTTTCATAATTGATTTCATAGTATTATTATTTGCTCGTAAATTAACAAATATTCCTAAACTCTTCACTGTATGTTTATTCGCATCCGTGGTTTCGTATGATCCTGGTGGTATTGTAATTTTAGCTTTTCCAATTATGAGTTGGTTATTCTTGGAAGTAACGTTCTGTATAATATTGAAAGATTTCAAAACTAGTCAACCCCATTACATATTCCGACTCATTATCAAGATAATCGGCGGGTAAAAGCTGGCTTGCAAGATACAGCTTGTACCGGTAACTGTAAATGTGTACGACATTACGATCAAGTAACTACTACAGAGAATCAAAACAAACCGTCATATAAAATTGTAAGACCAAGTGACCGAAATTGTATGTATTGAAGTTTTGAACCTTGGTAAAGTCATGTTTCTGCTACCATCACTTTTAAAATTGCGAATTAATTCTAAGGGTGGATTAATATGTCCTATGTTGCTATCAAAATATGTAATATGACCATTACGCTTGATGTAAGCCGTCCATTGTGTCTCCTTGTTATTTTGATCATCCAGATTCACGATGCCACATTCACTCGTATGGATTAATGTAGGTAACTTATCTCGCATATATATTCCGCTAAAGTAGGGAATTTTAATTTTCAACAAAATTTGATAACCCAACTTTGCTTAAAGCGTGACGTGCTAGCTTCAGAGGGAGTTTTATTTAATATGGTTGTGGATATAAGCCAAACCTCGCTTACATTGCTTTATATATAAACCTTTTCATAAGGAGCTGCTTCCATTGCTTGATTATGTCGTTTGGTTTCATCTAACGTTTTTGACGCGGTTTTGCGTCAGTAACCGCTTTTTCAACTGCGGCTGCACCTCTACCTAAAGAACCTAAAGCTGCTAATACTGCAAATAAGATGAATGAACTCCTCCCCGTTTTGGTATTGGTATTATTCTGCCCTTGGGTATTAAAATATTTTGTGTTTTGAACGTTTACGGCTGGTTGTATGGTAGATTTTAATGATGATCGAAGTTTACCACCAATACGACGTCGTGCTATAAGGACTGCTTTGTTAAATTAAATTGGTCTGTTTCAGTGAGAACGCTTCCCCGTCGTAATTTGCTTCCTATTCCCATTGTCCTTTTCCTTTCATTACACCGGCTATGGTTAATGCTGCTGTCTTTCTCCAATGGTAGCGTTTGAAGAACGAAATCTAATCCAAAATGTTTGTTGCAATATCTTATTCATTATGTGGCGACATCTCAGATCGTTTGACTGGGAGTATGCAATATCGTGTTCTTTACACGCATCGTCCAATTCGGTAATACCTCTGTCACCGAGCTAATCGTTCTCGTAAACGGGTACCCGGTCCACAATGTCTGTACCCAGGTATATGTAACTCCACGGGCAATTTATTTATTAAGGTATTAATTAATCCAGAACCTTTTTCTTCCTATTATACCGGGAACTATATTTCATACCAGACTGACTGACCATTCACTACTAAATTATTTATTGCCACACACACACGCGCGCGCGCACACGCACGCGCACGCGCACGCGCACGAGCACGCGCACGCACTCACGCACGGACGCACGAACGCAAGCACGCACGCACGCACACCCATACCCACCCACCTACCCACCCACGCACCCATACCCACACCCACACGCACACACACACGCACACACACACGCACACGCACACGCACACGCACACGCACACGCACACGCACACGTACACGCACACGCATACGCACACACGCAAGCACGCACGCACACGCACGCACGTACGTACGCGCGCGCACCTACGCACGCACGCACGCACGAACACACGCACGCACGAACGCACGCACGCACGCAAGCCAAGCAAACAAGCAAGCACCACACGCACGCACGCACGCACAGACGCACGCCCTCACGCACGCACGCACGCAACCCAACCACCCACCCACCCACACACGCACACGCACACGCACGCTCACACGCACACGCACTCGCACACGTACACAAACATGCACACGCAAACGCACACGCACACGCACACGCACACGCACACGCAAACGCCCACGCACACGCACACACGCACACGCACACGCACACGCACACGCACACGCACACACACACGGACACGCACAGACGCACGCTCACGCACGCACGCACGCACACCCAACCACCCACCCACCCACACACACGCACACGCACACGCACACGAACCGCACACGCACACGCACACGCACACGCACACGCGCACACACGCACATGCGCACGCACACGCACACGCGCACGCGCACGCACGCACGCACACACGCACGCACACACGCAAGCACGCAAGCAGCAAGCAAGCAAACAAGCAAGCAATCATGCACCACACGCACGCACGCACGTCACGCACGCACGCACGCGCACGCAAGCACGCAGGCACGCACGCGTACCCACGCACCCACACCCACCCAACCACCCACCCACCACACACAGACACGCACACGCACACGCACACGCACTGCACACGCATACGCAAACGCACACGCACACACACACACACACGCACACGCACACGCGCACGCGCACGCACACGCACACGCGCACGCGCACGCACACACGCACGCACGCACGCACGCAAGCAAGCAAGCGAGCAAACAAGCAAGCAATCAAGCACCCACACACGCACGCACGCTCACGCACGCACGCACGCAGGCACGCACGCGCGTACACGCACACCCACCCACCCAACCACCCACCCACCCACACACAGACACGCACACGCATACGCACACGCACACGTACACGCACACGCACACGCACACGCACACGCACACGCACTCACACACCACACGCACACACGCACACGCATACACACACTCACACACATACACACACACACACACACACTCATGGATATAAAATATCCATAAAATTATGACATCGATTTAGCAAGAACCAATACTGGAAAGTGGTATACTAAAGGAAGGATGTAAACGAGGTATAATCGTCAGTCCATCAGGCTGCGGAAAAACAAATGTTATGATTACCTTATTAGAACATCCAAATGGTTTACTTGTTGAAAATGTCTTTGTATACTGCAAATCTTTGCATCAGGCCAAATACCAGTACTTAGGAAATTTGCTGGCACCTGTAAGAGAAATTGGGTATTTCGAATACAGTTCTAGTAGTAATGTTATATCCCCTATGGATTCCCGTAAAATTCAATAATGATTTTTGAATGTAGCATGCCATAAACAAATCGAAATAAGAGGTCATTTCTATCTGTGCCAAACGTATTCTTCTTTTCCAAAACAGCTTGTACGTGATAATGTGAATTTACTAGTTTTCTTTCAAAAGATACCACCGACCTTAAGCATGCGCAAGATGATTACGTTAATCTGGATGTGTCATTTGATAGATTTAAAGGCTTGTGTTCCTGTTGCTGGTGTGACAAATTTAGATTTATTCTGATTGATAAAGAAGTGATGTTAACGCAGGTCGTTTCCTTAAGTAATTATATTATATTATTAAATGGAATACGGAAGTCTCCTTGTACTCTTGTTCCTGGCACCATTCCGATGGGTGGTAGAGGAAACTGTGATTGTGGATACCATACGTGACGTCGTGGTGGAGACTTCTACCTTACAACTGAAATCAGAACTGTTAGCAGCTAGATCTCAACCACCTTTTGAAGAGTATCTTAATAGTATGCAGGATTAGCGAAATATTATGTTGAAGGTATATTTAAGATCCCGAGGACGAGTATGATTAACATAAGGCATACACCTTGCTGCAAAGAGAAATTTTTATTGGTGGTGCTGAACTAGACTTAGTAGTAACGCTATTACATCCTGGCGCAAGAAGTGACCTCACACCAATCAGCGACGTGAGCGAGCAGTTAAGCCCCGCCCTCCGGAAGTTTGCGTTTGGAGGACCAAGGCGGATAAGGTGGCTCCTCCTTACATACGGAGCAATGACGTCAAGTCAATGGGATGCGAGGATGGGCCCCACCCCTGCTGAGTTCAGGAAGGCGAATGGCCCATTAGCTGACCAATGAGAGACATGGTGTCCATGTTGGGATTCTTCAGCGGCCACTGGTGTTTTCTTCTCAGAAGTCTTTGGCGGATTCCGTTGGATGTCTTGCGCTGCGTTTGATGGTTTCTTTAGATGTCTTTTGCAGCTTCTGGTAGGTTCCTTGAGGGCGTGGCAGTGATCTTGGATGACTTTCACCGTTTCTGATGGCTTCTTTAGAGGCCAGGTAGGTTTTCAGCATTGTTGGCTTCCGATGTCGCGTTGTTGAGATGTCGCAATCTGCTGAGCCTTGTAGTGCTTTTTTGCCGCGGTTGAAGAGGAACTTCCAGTTGTAGTATGATGTTTGAGAAAATTGTTGCATGGGGATTCGATCTCGAGTAGATTAAGTTATGAATATGTGTATACGCATATTGACAACTGAACTATCTCGGTTTTGATATAGAAAAATAGAACGTGTGATATAAACATGAATATTTAAGCAGACGTCACAACGGGATAAAGAGAGATATTTATGTTAACATGTTAATACGATTAAAAATAAATAAAGATGCATTTATTAGTTATAGAAGATAATGTTGATAAATATGTAATACGAGTAAAGTAATAAATCAGAAAAATACTTTAGATGTTATGCAATATAATTAAAACTACTTGCATTTTTAAATAAATCGATATAAAAATTATATTGAAGAAATTGCAAATAATACACAGCTTTTCATTTGGTTGGATTAAGAACTGGTCGATGCGACAGTTAGAGTATTCGAGATGATCAAATGGAAACATTATTCGGCGTGCGTTCTAAAAAATAATTGTTAATAAATGCTTGGAAAAATTGAATATACTAATTATACGTAATTACAATTTAAAATAATGCATCTGATAATAAAATGTGTAATTACATTTTCAACTTACGTTATGTTCTAAAATAATTAACACCTAAAAATTATATTTAAAAAATTTTAAAAAATATAAGGCTTTTCATTTGGATGAAGTGAGAACTTGTACATCCGACAGTTAGAGAGAAAAGGTATTCGAGAAGATGAAATGGAAACAACATCCGGCGCGCGTTCTAAAAAGTAATTGTTAATAAATGTTTGCTAAAATTGAATATACAAATTAAATAGCATTTTCTAGAACGTTCCAATAAAATTATATGTAAGGTTGTATTTACTAGTTACAAAATTGCATTTTTGCTTTCTGATGATAAATAATCATAATACCTAATTACATTTTAAAATAATACATTTGATATAAATATGTAATGCACGGATTTTCATTCAGTTGACGTGAGAACTTGTAAATACGACAGTTAGAGAGTGAAAGTGTTCGGGAATATGAAATGGTAACAACATCCGGCGCGTTCTAAAAATAATTGAATATAAAATTAACAATTAATGTACACCATGTGTAAATACATTTTACAATTAAAATACCAGTTACAGATTTTATTATTGTTTTGAAGTAATAAAGTAGAAAGAGGATTTGAATTTTCAAATAAGCATTAAATTTACATTGAAAAATTTTAATGTATAAAGATAATTTGTATAAGGTTTATCTATAAATAACATCCTGCGCCATTTATATATGTAAAATCACAGGTGAGTTTTAATATTACATTTTAAAATAATAATTAAGTAGGAGTTTTAGGTTATTATTGCATACGCTGCTTTATTCGCTGCAAGTTGTTATTGCTGTTATCATTCAACAGATACATTCAGGCATGTTTAATTCAAAACATTAATTAAATAAATGATTTTTTAGATTTCTCTTATTTGCTAAACAGTGCTCGCGTTGTTATACTCAGCTGCTATACCTATTAATTTTACCATTCCAGGTAAGCTATTTGTTTGAAATAGAAGCATTAGTTACATCGATAAATTATAGGTTCGACTGATTTAACCCTTGAATGGTAACATCAATTTTCAGCGCCTGTTGGTAACATCCGTCTCTTAGACGGATTCTTCCATTTAAGTGATGTTATCCAAATCTGAAGTTTTTTGCAAGTGTGTGTGTGTGTGTCGTTTGTTCAACGTTGAGCTGTTTCTGCGACTAGGGCTACTGCCGACGCTAAGCTGCAGTTTTACCCAATGAAACTGAAATTTTAGTTTGTAGCTTTTCAGGAAAATAAGAATTAAAAGAAATATGTAATTGAAAAAATACTTACATTTATTTCTTTAGCAAAAAATAATGACCATTTTGAGAATTGTATAAGCTCATAACAAAATTAAGCTTGTCCCTGTATTAGTCTATAATTTTTAACAGCACAATTTACAAACTTTGTAGCTCCTCATTTCTGATCCGATGCTTCATCGTCAGTATCCAATAATGTTGAAATAATGTTGTTCAATTCTATTGGTAAATTAGGAATTGATTGTCTTCGGGTAATATGATTTTTATGAGGCTCATGCTTAGGTTGTATATGAAGTTGTAACTACTACTCACATGATTCATAGATGATTTTGAATTGAAACAGCTGACTGCAATCATGTTATAAAATGGAGCTAAGAGCCATCTCCTTGTTCTTCTGTTAGGAGAATAATTAGCAATTTTCTGGTCGAGCGTATCAACTCCTGACTTTGTCGAATTATAAAAACTTATCTCTGGTTTATTATTTGTTACGTCTGTGAAGCGTGAGTGGTGCATTGACGAGACCAATAAAACAACTTTCGAGGGTTTTGGAACGTATGACAGCAGCGTAAAATTTTTGTAAAGCCATACATACTTGAATTGACCACTCTTTTCTTATTGACATGGAATTCCAGCGGAATTTCTCTCTTATTCTCAGTTCTTCGATGAGCTCTAGGGACGAAAACCAGTTATCGGCAGTGATATTTCTGTTAGAACTATTTAGCGTCTTTGATAGTCTAACAACTGATTTAAAAGGTTTAGATAACTTCTTTTCCTCTGTCAAACACATTATTTCTATGCCATATTTGGCGGGCTTGTTGGGTATATACATACATACGCACAGAACACCTCCTCTAAATGGCAATAGCATTTCATCAACACAGGCCAAATTACCTATGGCGTAGTTATTTCGACAATTTTCGTATAAACTGATTGTAAACACCTGACACTGCAGCTGCGGCATCGTCAATTTTCCTCAAGTCCTCGTAGTTCGATCATCGAAACGAAGTGCCAATAACAGAGTTTGGCGTCTTTTCAGCGACATAACGCCTCTAAAAATTGGCTGACCTACAGGCCCTTTAGAGAATAGAGATGACAAATCCTCTCTTCCTGACTTAAAAATTGAACACAGCATTATCAGTCCTGTCAAAGCTTCTAGTTCAACCTTATCTGTATCTTTATAGTTTGGTGATTTCCAATCTTTAGATTAGATTTCATAGATACGATTTTTATATTGGTATTTGTGACAATTTGCTTTATCATGTCTTCACTGAAAAGTAGCTTCCAAACCTCATATACTGTGGGTGCTGGGCCTAACTTTTTAGCTTCACCCGACAAAGCAGAAAGTTTTTCCGAATTATGTTGCATCTCGGGTTTTTTTTTTTGTGGCAACTGGTTCGAAACTATTCGAGACAAAACTTTTATTCTTACCATAATAACATAAGGCTCATTTTCGCCATCATCTTCATCCTGTTCAATAGCACTTATTTCAGGCTGTATTTGGAGAAAGTTCTTGGTGATTCTCATCCGCCGCTTCAAAGTTCTGGATTGGTGTTATTGCATTCAGTGTAGCCGGATCTTCTGAATGTTAATTTTCCATCATATAATCCTCATACTCTATTTCACCTTCATCAAGGTCTTCTACATCACTCTTTTGCATTTCTATACGATCGATATCTGCAATGAGTCGTCGGATAGGTATTCTTCATCACTGGCATCGTTTTCTTCTAATGGAATTACCATCGACATTATCTTTTGTGTTCGCGATGAGATGATGCTCGACGCCATTTCTAAAAAAACAAAACGTACAAGCTCGTAACTCTAAGAATTATTCATACATAAGCCAACCTACCTGCATATAAAGCGTAACGTCGTCATTAACTCGTTCTAAAAAACGTGACCGATAGCAACTCGACGTTAACAGTAATATCCGACTGTCAGTCGGCTATTATTCAGCGCTTACACCCGTCTGATAGACGGCGGTTTTCGTGTGTTTTGAACTTATACAAGCTGACGCACTCACCCCTTAAAGAGCTCTACTGAACTAGAAGATAGACGCAAGATGTAGATATAGGAGGGTTTCGGACGAATACGGTGAGAACCCGAACATCAACACCCGACTCGTAGTCGGATGTTACCAGTTAAGGGTTAATAATATATTACCTGCTGATGCATGTTATATCCGTTACCTACGCTGCACGATTTAGTAAATGTTTCGACCTGTTAAAATCTCTGGATTATTACCTTTGATATTATTTTCTTGAATATACTATTTTTCTAAAAGTAACTGCATTTCTATAATTTCGTATTTCTTGAAAATATTACTTTTCTTAAGTAAATAGATTTCTGTAAGAAGTTGTTAAAATTTATTGATGGTCACTGATACGTTGCATTCAACCTTATTGTTTTGGAGGAACTGGTTCACAGCGGATTGACATCCGGGTGATAAGTGACTTTTGTACGTTCTCTTCCTGTTTGGTTATTGGCGAAGCAAACATTTTTGTATTTTTCTAAAAAACATGAAGTTTCTGGACTTATTTAGCCCATCTAGTTATATCGGTTTTAAAATAATTTTTCTAAATATGTACTGACATTCTGCAACCGTTTAGTACATACGATTATGTCGGATTGATAGGAAATACATGTTACAGGTGAGCGATCTAGAATGCTCTTTTCTCCTTTTACCACGTTTTTAATTTTAGCCATCAACATATCTGGTGTTTGATAATTAACTAAAAAGAGATCAATAAATTTATTAACTGAAGGGGTTATACATAACCTCACCAGGTTTTCTATAAGGACACATTACTTTTCTAACATAAATCATAAGGTAAGCTGTAACTAATTAGATTAACTGTTATTAGTTTTTCTTTATTCATTTTAGGGGACAATCACATACTATTTTGTTTTTCGAAACAGAGACCAGCTATTCGCGAACTTGCACTTGGTTAAATTCATTTCTTAAAGATTGTTTAATCATTCTCTGATTAACCACCTCATTGAAGGTAAGATCTATTTTCATACTTTGGGTTAGTATATTTAATTTTAGAGGTACGTTCTACATACTGGGTTATATCTTGTCTTAGACGTTCTACAATAAAGGTAAAAAAACACGCGTTGTCGCAACTAATTAGGGGAAAGCTGAATTTTATGCACTAAAAAAACACAAAGTCCCGACCCCCACCCCTCTTGCTTTCTCCCCCACCCTCTCCGCAACCTTGCAAAAGCAGCACTCTGGTTAAATGCTTACAGCTCGAAAACGAATTATGATACCGGGGTGTTTCTTTTTTTATTTTAGTCCTAACAATATTGTAAACTAATTATGTTATATACCCTTTTTATGTAGATAGCTTAGTTTCGCCGATATACTTAAATACATACAGAAAACTGTCACTCCAATTACACATTTTTATCCTTACGTCATAGGAAAAAAACCTTTGGACAAAACTTACCGATAATTTAATTGGCTTTAAAATGAGGAGTCTAATAAAATTTACCGTTGAAATAATATCTTAAAAGACAGCGATGAGACAGTTGTAGACACCGCGCCGTCCGTGCGCTGGCCGGGGATGGGCCGGTCCTGTTATCTATGTTTCTTGTTGAATACTGTCTCTGTTTGATGGGAGTGGACCGTGTCTATTTAGTGTTCAGATAACCATCGCATTGTGCGGTTCGTTGGGATTTTGTTTTTCGTTATACAATTTTATTTGTTGTAAAGAGTGGTTGTGTTATGTCATATGTGGTAAAATTTTGATAGTTGTGATATTGTCATGGATTGTTAATCGGGGAAGCAAGATGTAAGGTAACTTCTGCAACTGGACTCTTGTTTGTAGTTAGATATTTAGTATTAATAATGACTGATTTGAACAGTATATGTGTAATATGTAATAAAGAAGTGAAATATGCCGGAGTAACTGTCACTAAAGGTATAAAAACTTTAATTAAATCTAGTATTGAGAGAAAAGACTTAATACATAAGTTACTTGCTAATGTCGATGTTATAAAAGTTCATTCAATAGTTATCAGAGTTGATAACACTTTTGATTTCAAGCATGATTGTTTGTTATGTGAAAAAACGCTGTTTTTGACCCAAAACGTCCTTCTAAATATCGAAAGCAAATACATGAAGTTTCAACAATAGAAATAAAGTAAATGATTCTTAACGCTTGCGATGATAGGAGTGACGAATGGGCATGTACAGTTAGGTCTAGGCTTTTAGAGGTAATCGATTTAGTTGCTGCTGAAGCTCGTTACCATGGAAAATGTCACAAAAGTTTTTTAAAACCTAAAAGCAGTGAGCAAAAGGTAGGACGGCCATAATCAGTGAACTCATTAGCTAAATTCAATCTGTTGACCAATTACTTGGAGAATGACAATGAGTGTCAGTATTTACTAAAGGATCTGCGAAATATTATAGTGGAATTAAGTGGTTCTGATATAGACTATACTGATTATTATCTTAAGTCAAAACTTGTAGATTTTTTCAAAGATCGGCTAGTTGTGCATAATTTATCTGGAAATAAAAGTATCTTATGTATGTCCCATACTAGTCACAAGGTGTTAGACTCATGGTACAAAAACAGAGAAAAAAGTAACGAAGAAGAACGTAAAAGAATTGTTAGAACAGCAGCCGAAATTGTTAAGGAAGACATTCAAAAAATGAATTACAAATGTGGAAAATACCCAAGTGAAAAAGAAATTGGTACTTTATCAAATGATTTGATTCCTGAAACATTGGCACTCTTCACGTCTACAGTGACTAAGAAAAGAACTGGAAACTCGGGCCCTGACATAAGTAGGAAACGATCTGTGATCAATCATACAGTAATTTCTGCTGTAAGACCGAGGTCCTTTTTGTCGTCAATACAAACCTCTTTGTCTCTATATTTGAATAGAATGTGTGGGTCAAATCATCTGATTGATGTGCTTTCTGCGCTGGGAGTTTGTTCTTCATACTATGAAAGTGACCGATACATAAGATCATTAATTACGGAGGGCCCCCCAGTCATAGAATTTCATTCCTTTACACAGTACATTTTTGACAATGCTGACGTTAACATAAGATCATTAGATGGCTTAAATACATTTCATGCAATGGGAGGTATAGCATGTGTTACACCATCTTCACATGTCTCCATCACCTCAGAAGTACCTAGATTAGTTGACAAGTCATTTAAAGCTTCAGAAGAAATTCGTAAACGAGCGTATGTCAAGCGAAAAATCAGTGGCTTAGCTGGAATTATTATGGAAGACTTTTCAGATGTGATATCGTTAAGAAAAACAAATGCGAACACAGTATCTTTTATTCGTCCAATCAATATGCTATGGGTAAGTGGATGTAAAACTCAACCAGGCTGGAATGGTTTTATGAGTATCAACCAAAAAATTAAAAGGTCATACACTTCATACATCTTGGCGATACCTTTTATAGACATTGATCCAAACAGCCCATCATCAATGTATACATCATTATGTTTTGCTGCTGAGCAGTACAGTAAAACAAGCAAACATGCATTGTTACCTTTGACCAGCATCTATACTTAAAAGCTATGGAGATCGTTACTGGGCCTGAAGAACAATCTGGTTTGTCAAATATTATTGTAAGGTTAGCAGGTTTCCACTTACTTATGTCGTACTTAGGAAGTATTGGTCGTATAATGGAAGGTAGTGGAATAGAGTCATTATGGCAAACTGTCTACGGTAAGACAACAGTGAAACATATGCTTACCGGGCATGCCTTTGCTAGAGCTGTGAGGGCATACATGTTAACTTATGCTGCTATTGTTGAAAAAGTGATAGAAGATATACCGACGCATGATAGTGTGTTTGGTGATGATGTTCAACCTGTTTACGACAAACTTTCTCGATGTGATATTTCTCATACAAGTGCGTGTGATGACAAAGCCGTCCAATATGCCATGTCAAAATTGACAGACCACATAAATCTAAAGAAGTCGGCCAGTAGAACATCAAAACTTTGGCTAAATCTAATTCAGCAAATTGATCTAATGTTTAACTTTATCTTAGAAGAGAGAACGGGAAACTGGAAATTGCACTTAGATACTATCAAAGATATGCTTCCTTATTTTCACGCTGCAGGACACATTCCTTACGCTAAATGTGCTCATATGTACGTCCAATAAATTAACAAACTCAAATCAAACTGACTGAGACAGAGTACGAACTCTTTGTAACGAAAGGTCTGTTCACTATAAGAAGAAAAGAAGAGTTTTGGTCTGGCGTTTGGAGTGACATGTGTATTGAGCAGTCATTAATGAAGTCTTTAAAATCAATAGGAGGTTTAACGCACGGGAGAGGGATAACTCAGAGTACCTTGAATAAATGGGTTTTGGGAGCACCTTCATTTTTAAGGATAAGTGAGGCTTTTAGAAGTTTTCTAGGACTGAACTACAACACTCACGAGCAGCATGTAGAGCTGAGAGAAAGCCGAAAATCTAGGGACTTACAAGATATATCTAAGTTCAAAGATTGGTTGAGTCAGCACAACCCTTTTGCTTGCAGCACTAGTGAATTAATTTCTCTTTCGACGGAGTTGGTATGCGATTCTTCAGTTAATTGCGATGAAGCATACGAAGTAGGCCTGAAAGCAATGGAAAAAATGGTAGGAAAATCTTTCAATGAAATTAAGCTGCACAGGAAGGACATGGTTACAACACAGGCGAGTTTCAAGTCTATCAAAGTAAGGTCAAAAGAAGTTTCAATAAACTCCCAGCAAATTTTCAACCGAATTATATGCATCTGTGACAGCCCTGTTAAACTTAAATTTTATTTTGAGTTCGAATTAGCATCTCACCCACCCTCATTATTTGACGATACATTACTACGAAAAGGTACGAAATCATCGATTATGAAACTATTTGAAGGTGGAATTGTCGAAAAAACCTTCGAGGCAAATGAAGCTTTTTTTGTGATAGATGGAGGATATTTGCTACATGCAGTGGTCTGGAGAATAAAAACACTTTTAAAGAAATAGTCGAATCATGTTAAAATTATATTCTCCGTAACTATGGAAATAAAGTGACAGTAGTATTCGACGGATATCCGAACTTCCCAACGACAAAACTACAAGAACAAGAGATAAGAGCATCCAACAAATTTTCTCATAAATTTTGTTTGATGAAAATACAGTTTGCACAACCCAACAAGCAGACTTTTCTATCAAACCCTCAAAACAAAAAGAGGTTAATAGAAGCAGTTATAACAAGATGCGTTGCAGAAACTATTAAAGTTATTTCTGCGGAAGGTGACGCCGACACTGTCATTGTCGACCAGGCAATAAAGTATGCTGAAACTAATAACACTACAGTTGTTGTAGGAACTGATACAGATCTATTGGTTTTAGTTATAGCATTAGCTACCCAGCATGACGCCAAACTTTTCTACTTAAAGCTTTCATCTTCAGTATACTCTGTCGATTTTATTATAAATGAAAATGTCGAGCAGAAAACTTTACTACTTTTTGCTCATGCGATGACTGGTTGCGACACGACATCCGCTTTCTATGGACTAGGAAAATTAGAAGCAGCCGACTTGATACGTAAGTCAACTGAAGCTAAAGATCAGGCTGAGATGTTCACAAAACAAGATATTACAAAAGAAATCCTTTTAGAAATTGGCGAACAATTTATTCTAAATATGTACAATTTATCCAAGTTCAAAACTCTTAATGAAGCCAGATATTTTAAGTATAAGCAATTAACTGCAAAAATGTCTCTAAAGTCGAAGTTTGATTTAGCAAAACTTCCACCAACCTCCGATGCTGCTCATCAACATCTGTTAAGGGTTTATCACCAGATTCAAGCGTGGTTAGGTTTTAAACTTTCACCAGAAGATTGGGGTTGGCAATACTCATCAAATAACAGACTGATACCTAAGGCCATGACGATTCCTCCTGCTCCAAGTGAACTTCTCTTGTTAATTTCATGCAACTGCAAAACATTGTGTGTTACAAACTGTAGCTGTCGTAAAGCTGGCTTTGATTGCACATCTATGTGTGGACACTGTAGTGGAATGCATTGTAACAATACTTCGGTTCAAACCGACGAAACGTTAGACAATGACCCTTTATAAAAGACAAAAAACGAAAGTTATAAAACTCTATTTTTCTCAAAACGTAGGTAGCAAGTAATTATAAATAGGGCTTAGATAATGAAAAGTTATTATTTTGTATCAGTTATAAAAAATGTATAATTTTTTACTAAAAACTGAAATTTTAGTAATTAAAACTTAAGTGAAAGTTATTATATTGCTGCTCCATTGCAAATGAAAGAGTATTCAAGATCACAAATAACGAATATACGCAGCGGTGCACATCAGCGGCAAATATCAACGGCGCAGGCGGCGCGGTGTCCACTACCGTTTCATCTCCTATGCCATCGTTTTAACGGTCAGCTCATTTTAAAGCCAATTAAATTATCTATAAGTTTTGTTCAAAGGTTTTTTTCCTATGACGTAAGAACAAAAATGTATAATTAGTTTAAGTTACTTTTTTATTTTTGGAGTGACAGTTTTCTGCATATATTTAAATATATCGGCGAAACCAAGCTATCTACATAAAATGTGTATATAACATAATTAGTTTATAATATTGTTAGGAGTAAAAAAAAAAGAAACACCCCGGTATCATAATTCGTTTTCGAGCTGTAAGCATTTAACCAGAGTGCTGATCTTGCAGGGTTGCGGAGAGGGTGGGGGAGAAAGCAAGAGGGGTGGGGGTCGGCACTTTGTGTTTTTTTAGTGCATACTTTGTATACTTACATCCTACAACAATTCAGCTTTCCCCTAATTAGTTACGACTCGAAACATTTATTGACTGGGCTAATGTTGGGACATACCGTATCTTATATGTTGTACATATTGGATATATGTTATCTTATCGGTGGTATATACTCTGTATATAAATTGGGTATACCTACCTTTTACCTTATTAGGTCTTTTACTTCATACATACTAGCAAGGTACCTGATGCAGATTTTGCAATACCTGATGACTAACTGTTAAACATTTTGTCGTTGCGTTGGATCTTCAGGACAGGCTACTTGGATATTGAAAGCTAAGTTACAGATTACACCTATTTTATATTACTTAAGCTTGATGCTTTAATTGTTGCATTGTGTAAGATTGTAGAGACATATGTTGATTGAATTGATAAACGGTTAATTGTGTACTTCACTAACTATTTACTTATACATTAATTTGTTTATTGTGTGTTGTAGTCAATGGCTACAATGCCGATTTATATTTCATGTATTTAAACTATAGGAAGAGTAAAACTGTACAACTGAATGCATTCAGCTTTGCGGTTGGTAAGTGTTATTACTGTTTAAGTGTAAATTGCCTATTTTGCAATGTGCTATTGACTACTTTGCATAAAGGATTGCATGTTAGCTATGCTTTATAATAACCTAGCTAAGAAGATCCATCAGTTATTAACTTTTCATTTGGTTTTTTTTTAATTGAATTTACTTGATATTACTGTATAGATTTGATACTACAATTCTGGGAGGCTTGATATAGTGTATTTAAGGGCACAAATATTTAGTGTGTAAGCTTTGGGTTAACGTTTTGTGTGCGACACAATTTAAATATTTATTTGAAGAATTATCCCATACCTTCGGGATACCGTTTAGTTTATGCCTATACATATATATATATATATATATATATATATATATATATATATATATATATATATATTTAGAAGCTGTATTACGTTTATGTGATATTTGCGTTATAATATATGACTGCCCAGTTCCTTCCTTATATTGGTTGCTTAGCTAGGAAAGTGACTAATTCTCTCCGTTTATCAAGGGCTGGCTGTTAATCATTCTAGCTGGTCCCTTCCTTCTATTTTAAGCTTTTAGGCACCACCTGTGTCACTGTAGAACCCGTCCCACTTCTGTACTTTGACTGAGCTTTCCGGCAGCCCTAAGGCTCTCTTCTCTGCTACGGTAAGTTATTGGACAAAGTACAAATTTGCGCATAACAGAATAAGATAGTTTTTCTGGCATCCAACGTGGAGCCGACTTTTCTGAAACTCTTTTCTGTCCCTATTAAGATTTTCTGCTACAAGTATTTGATATGTCATATTATACTGATATATTGGTGAAATTTTTTTAATTGAGGTTTTATTATTTACTTTAGTTACTAGCTTGCGTGTTTACATTAGATATGTGCTGTTGTTTCGAAAGTTCTGTGCAAGTTATTTCCGACTTTCTCACCTTAGGTTTATAAATTTATTTAATTGCTGTGAATAGTATACAGACACTACTTCACGATTAGTACCATTTTTTTTATTTTTTTAATACTTAAATTCTTTTGTTCATAACGGCGAGTTTATGGAAGATAGAGTTAAATCGCTTAAGGAAAAATGAATTTCAGTATGAATTAACTTCGAGAGGAACACCTTCCGATATACCTGTAGAACCTTTACGTAAGGCTGTGCGTAGTGCCTTAGACTTAGGAACTACTAAATCTTTGGCTGGTAGCGACTATCAAATCGACTTTGCAACTGATCTTGTTGCTTTACGTTCATCAGAACAGGAACTTGCTACTGCTCTCTCAACCTTTTCGAGAGATATTACTACTATTTCATTTAAACGTATGCGAACTCTTTGGGTTCACGCTCAAAGACGTGAACGTATGAAAGCTAGCTCAGCTGAGGAAGCCTCAGAGAAATATCAACATCTCCTGTCTCTCCAGATGATATGATCTGAAGTCGAATCTAGTTATAAAAAAAGTAAACCTTCTACTTCTGTGAGTTTTTCACAAGTTACTTCTTCTAGCCCTTCTCTATTTTCTTGATCAGACGTAGTGACCTTACTCAAATCTGAATGAACGACTTCTGAATGAAATTAAAGCGCGAACAATGGGTGCGACTGAAACAATAGGAATTTATGTAGCTACGATGCAAGGGTTATTTCAACGACTTCTTGTTCCTCTTTCAGAGGACCAGCAAATAGTAATAGTACGACGTAATCTGACTCCTTATTACCAAACCTCTCTAGCTCTAGTAGAAGTCACTTTTCTGGCTGAATTAGTTTCTATAGGGAAAAAGCTGGAACACAATAAATACGCCATAGATAATTTTAAACCTTCACCTTCTAGAAGTTCTACGAAGCTTATATCGATTGGCATAGTGATTCTTCGACTTCTACCAAGTTTCCTAGACCTATGGTCAATACCATCACTACTACCCTACTTCTTCCTCTGCTTCTGTACGCTATTGGAACTGTCGAAAACAGGGCCATACCTCACCGAGGTGCCCTGAACCTCAAAATAAACGTTATTATGTTTACGAAAAACCTGGCTACAACAAAATGAGTTGTCCTATCTGTATTAAAATTCAGGGGAACTAATTTCGGAACCTTCTGACCGAGTGGAAGATTCACCCACCTTTTTAATCTCGGATTCTCCGTTTTTCGGGTTAGCTGACAAACAACGCTAATTATTAGTCTTTATTTTCGCGAGTGTTCGCAATGACGAACATCGGCCCTTCACGTACTATAGTGGGTACTCCGGGTTGGAAAATATTACAACGCCTACACCTCTCTTTACTCCCTCACCTTTCTTCTTCGTTTTGTGCTTTGGTGCACAGTAGTAAATGTCACATTCTGGGCCACTTATCTCTTCCTTTAGCTGTAGAAGATAAATCTATCGCATTGGACGTACTAATGGTACCTGAAGTATCGCATTTCTGAACGTATAAATTCTTTCTCCGAACTAACCTCTCTTGAACAATCATCTCTACAATTACTTCTAGAAACCGCTTTTCCTAGAACTGATGATACTATGGCATGCACTTTGCTACTTGAACATAAAATTTTAACATCTGCGGAACCGATAAAGCAACGATATTACCATCTTTCTCCTGCTCTTCAAGCAGCAATTCATAAAGAACTGGATGATACTTTGACGTTACAGTCCATGGTCCAGTCATATCGTTTCAGTGAGGAAAAATGACAAATACCGTTTCTGTATCGACTTTCCGCGACTTAATGCCGTCACTCAAGAAGATGCTTATCCTCTTCATTATATACGCCTACTGGCAAACAAACCCTTCTAGGATTCTAAACCTCTTACAAACTTCACCGTACAATTTGCTAGAATGCCTTTTGGGCTACACAATAGTCCAGAGACTTTTCAACGCCTTGCTAATCGTGTCTTGGGTGCAGATTTGGAACCCTTTTGTTTTGCGTACTTGGACGATGTTATTATTTCTACTCTTACCTTCGAGAAACACTTAGAAGTTCTCTCACTGATTTTTCCACGTCTAAATTCAGCTGGCTTGACTCTCAGTCGAGATAAATGTCAATTCTGTTTTCCAGAATTACAGTACCTTGGGTATGAGGTTAATAAAGACGAACTTTTGGTTAATCCAGACAAAGTTGCTGCAATTCTTTCTATCTCTACACCTTCTACGGTTACTGATGTACATTGCTTAATTGGAATGGCGGGATGGTACAGACGATTTATTCCTATTTTTTATTCTCTGACTGCACCACTGAGTGCCCTTACTCGCAAAAATGCTTCTTTTATTTGGCCTCCTGAATGCTATGAAGCATTCACTTCGTTGAACAAGCTTCTAACATATCGATAGAATAGCTCCTTTAATGTTTTCAATGCAATAAATTCGTTTAATTAATAACGTATGTTTTATTTTACCTACACAGTTTTATATGAGCTCCTATAAGTTATAGGAATAAACAACTTCAGACATTACAAAAATTCTTGTATTATAATTTTTATATACAATATAACAAATAGAAATTTATGTACATTAATGTTTAATAATAGCGATGATGATGATGATAATTAGGCAGGTTATCCTGTAAATATAATTTATTAATTTTGTAATGCAGAATAATAATAATAACTTACCTGTATAATTAATAAATGATAGTTAAGTCATCATTTTAGCTTTACCGATATCTAGGCTGCCCCCATAAACGATTTCGATTTGTTTAATAGATGCTTGAAGATTTTATACCTTCTCATCCGTTAGTTCTTCTGCTAATCTGTCTAGGAGAAATATAGTACGTTCTTCAGTTTCTACCGCAACCTTTCTTCCGTACTGTGTATAATTTTAATACCTTTAACTGGTATTTATAATCAATAATCATATTAGAAACTTTTAATACAGGTTTGAATTCACCTTCGCCCACTAAATTTAATTGCTTTAGAAGATCCGTGTTTAAGAATGTAATATTAATAACTAAATCTGTATATCTTTTGAATCCAGTATTCATATCGAATTCTGATCAATATATTGTGAATGCGCTTTTGCGGTCTCATTGTTCTAGAAGAAAATAGACATCCGGATATAGAAAATGTTACTTATTATTATTGCGAAAGTCAGTCAAAATCATTATCCTCCTTAATAGAAAAATGATACAGTTTACATATTAATATAAATTTTGAATAGCACTGATAAGAAATTACACTAATTCCGGATGTGTCTATAGGTGTGCAACCTTACATATAATTTTATTATGCAAATGGATATTAATTAACAGATATTGACTAACAATTATTTTTTTTAGATTAATTCTGCAGCTAAAATGTAATTACATATTTATCATCGAAAAAACGCATTGCATATTTATCGATTTTACTTTTATATCTAATTTTTCAATATCGATTTTATAAATTTCAGTCTGTGTGTTAGAAAGAGAACGGAAAAATGAAATAGAAACTGCGCATTGTATTCTAATTAAGAAACTAATTTGTGCAAGTTAACTGACTTATCGATAAATGTTTATGCTATATATTTAAAACCAATATATTTGTTTTGGTTCAAATTATTTTTTATATCCCACATTTCTCATTAGAAAATGCATTGCTTTTAATTTTATGATCTTCAATTTGACCACGCCAGAATGCATCTTCGTCCCTCCGAATACTTTCTCACTCTTTCATCGACTCCTAGTCTCGCTTTTCCTCCTCTTATTCACATTTCTATATATAACGTCAACATTTATATAGATATCGTTCTTTCTATATTATTATATTTATTTCAAATTCATATTATTTTATCTAATTTTTATACCCAATATTTCTCTAAGAGACATTTATCAATTATTTTTTAGAATACAATGTAATTACGTATTTATGTACAGAAGACGGATTTTCATCTGGTTGGTGAATATTGCACAGAAATGTACATCTGGATATAAAATTGTTGTCTGTTGCAATTGTTTATTACGTATGAAGTATTGAATTATAAAAAATGATAGTCTATAAATTATTAATATAAATTTTGAATAGTGAGGGTAAGAAATTGTTTAATACGGATATGTCTGTGGTCTACAGCCGGCAAATATCTACAGTATGTCATGCCGGATGTAGATAAGCTTAATGAGGATATTGTAATAGTGTTTTAATATAATATACTATATATGGATTATTTGAAAATTTACAATCAGAATCAGTTACATATTTATCATCGAATGAAGTTATTTATCATTGAAGTACATAACATTTATAAGCATTTATCATTTATTAGTTTAAGTGAATAATTAAAAATGGAAGTGCATAACAGCAAATTCCCTTTTATAATTTATTACTTTAAGTGAATAATTAACAATGTGTTACATATTTATCGATATTATTTTTATATCTAAGTTGTCAATATCGATTTTGTTATAATTGCTGTACTTAACTGTTCATTTGGTTGGTGACAGAACTTGTCAGATTCAGTGCTAGTATTCGGAAAAATGAAATGCAAACTCTCACCATCAGAATCCACGTAATTGTAATTACGTATTTATTATCGATTGACTACTTGTCAACTTATTGTTTAATTTTATAGCTAATTGTTCATTATTTTTACTGGTAAATGCATTTTCCATTAGAATAAGAAAAATTAGTATGTATTGGGCACGAGTGAATTGCATCCTCGTTCTTCCGAATGCGTTCTCACTTAAATGAGAAGCTAGAAAATAAAACAGCTCGCCACTCACCTGCAGTTAATTAAGTAACCGTCTAGCTCAAACGGCTTGGGCGAGGTGTAGAAAATTCTTGTATTAAATCCAGGACGCAGAAGCCGCTTCCCTATAGTAAAAGGGCACCACTATCCCGACTCCTGGATAGCGAAGGTGAGTAGCGAATTGGAAGGAAAGGAAAGTACACTGGGAGAGAAGGGAATAAACCACTGTAGTGTGCAAAAAAAGAAAGAAAATTTTTAATTTCTATAAATATTACCTACAAACCTTAACAGGTTAAATTAAATCTTTGGTTTTGTGTAACTTTACGATTATAAGTAACATGCATTACTAAAATGGTGAACCCCTAATTGACCCACAAACAAAAATATTTAGATCCGTGAGCAAGCTAGTGGGTATCTAAATTAAAACCCAAAAGGAAATTAATATTTCTAAACTGAAATTTATTAATTCAAATCGTTTAACTTTCTTTAATTGAAACACCTTTCATTTGTCAAGCTGAAAGAAAAACATATATTCACGATAAACCAAGAGCGTTTTAAATAACCCAAAAAGTAGTGAATCAGTACTTGCTACGTAATTAAAAAAAAACTTACAATAAAGTACTTGCTATGGTTTACATAACGCAACACAACTCGAAAACGAATCATATCAAGATTCAAAAGTCCTGTAAATATTAAGTTAAGCAAACTGTTTATAAATGGAACAATTTAGGAAAAGAATTCAGCTGGTCCCTTTTTATTTATTTAAAAGCCAAATTAATTTATAGCAACTCATCGAGACAGAAAGTAAGAAAACAAAATAAATAGGGTACTGAACCTTCTCCAGGGGAAAACGCTTTTTCTTTGTTAGAACTAAAATCACTATCGTTAGCAATATTCACTTAAAAAGTGTATAGTAGAAGGAACGTCCATGATTTCGATTCCACAACTTACAAATAATAATTACACACATGGCAGAGGAAATTATGGGTACAGCGTAATCAATTGAATTAAATTTAAAGGTATTTCAAAATTATCAAACCGAAATGACTGTTAAACCTTGCGTAATTTAGATCTATAGGAGATAATGACGTATTATATTATTATACTTACATTGGACATCAAAATTGTGTTCATACACGTGCAATTCACAAATTAATCAACTAATAGGATGAATTTTAATGTCATACAGGATAAGTAAGAGAGGTCCAGTAAAAACAGGTTAAGCTGCTTAATGAGGCAACACGATGTAATATGAAGAATGCGTGCAAGCTGATAAACAGGTATCCTCCGTGATATCCCTTAATTACATTCAGCTTAAGGTAAGTAACTAACTGTCATAAGCCCTAAGGGAGCCAACACTTTTATTTTTACATGCAGCAGCAACGTGTAGCAATGAATGTAGTCTCCGAGCTCAAAAGGAATGTAATACCAAGATTTCTGACCTTTTGGCGACTTGGAGTCCTTACTCTGAAGGTGGTGTCGTAACGAATCACATTAGCACGAACACATTCATGGGACCTAGAAATGATTCGAGCTAAGTATCGCTAGTGTAAGATTATAGGTGTGTAGAGGTACGGAAGATGCTAAAGGAAGGTTACGTGAGTATTAACATAAGGTAAACTTTCTTCTTTACCACTAAGATCTTAGGCTTGCAGACAGGTGATACGAAATGCTTTTGAATAGTCGAACCTAAGATTTGTACTCTTGATTACTATAGGGTGTTTACAGTCGCTAATGAAGAGTGTTTGAGTTACTATCAAATAAGAAGGTCTTAAGAAAATATCTTACCCATTTTACCACGACAAATTTATTTATATCCGCAATTATCTTGCGATCAGCAAAAGAACAGAAAATTTATAGAGAATATTTTGTTGTGCTTGAATTTTCTACTTTATAGCCAAAATCGGATCGAATGAAGAATTGTAGAAAGATTCACAAATTTTTCACGGCGTTATAAAATGGCGACTTTTCAGAATGGACCCAAACATTTTTGGCCGACAGATGGTGCACATAAGCACTTTCGTTCGCTAAAATTTGTTGTAAAATACCTTAAATAGCAGAGAATAACGAAATTTAAATTAGTAGAAGAATTTTAAATACAGGATGTACGAATTGTACGTTATTTCACATCGATAAAATATCAGAATATGTAGTAATAACAGGCATGTAATAGATTTGTGAAATCATGAAATTAACCCGTCACAAATGTAATTACGTATAATTAGTACATTCAATTTTAGCGAACATCTATTAACAATTATTTTTTTAGAACGCGCACCAGATGTTGTTTCCTTTTCATCTCCTCGAATACTTTCTCTAATTGTCGCATGTACAAGTTCTCACTTCAACCAAATCAAACGCTGTAAATTATTTGCAGTTTTTCATATATATATATATATATATATATATATATATATATATATATATATATATATATATATATATATATATATATATATAGGGTGCCTGTGAAAGGCTGTAAAATTTTGAAACTGGAGACACTATAGCCCAAAATATATCAATTGAACCGAACATACCTTAGTCCAAATATTGATAAGTAAAAAGATACAGGGTGTCAAAGTTGTAATTTTATTTTCTATTTTTCCTTATTGCTTGAGAAGTTTTTAGATTTTTGCATGACACTCGCTATATGGGGGTCTTTTTGGTATGAGAAATCAGATTCTGCCCCTAATTTTGGCCAGACTTGTAGAGGGCGCCACATACAGTATTATCTTAGTAAATAACCTATCAGAAAATGTTTGCGCCACCCTATATGCAATAATTGATCGAAAAATCTTTATCTCCCATCCTTTCTCAACAAAAAGATGTACTTGCCAAGGGTATTTAAATTTAATAGTTTCTGAGATATTTGCTTTTAAAGGTACCAATGCATCTTGAATTCAGTGTACTACATATTTTTTAACATAAATCAAGTTACTCTGAAAAACATCCGCATAGTGTTGCTTGGTTTCTAATGCTTATTATAAGATTACCTTCAGTATAACTAATAATTATCAGTTAAAATTTTGTTCTAAACTTATAACGTTTTGGAGTATACGTTTGTCGAATATGCTGATCTGTTAACAAGATAAAGGTTAAAATGTCAGTCAAGTTACGCATAATCATAGTTGCCGGTGAGATTGGGATACGGAACGTGTTAGACAGTTTGAATAAACGCGTTGCATGAGGCGAGCAAGTGTACGCAGTGCATGACTAATTGTAAGTTAATGTTTATCAATTTTGTACCAATATTTTTACAATAAGAGCCACAAAATTTTACTATACTTGTTTGCATTTTCGTGCATGTTCTAATATTGTTACAATAGTAAAGTTAGCAAATTACATATGTTTATGAATCTGTACGATGTCAAGTGGCGTCAGTGGAATTTTTAGTATGTAAACTAATAATAGTTCATATTACTTATGCAACTAATAAGTTTTACATATACAGGAAAAAATATATTTTTTATATTCTTTGTTTATGGATGGCTCAAGTCGGTTTAACGAAAAAGAAGAACGTCATTTGCTGATGGAAGGAGATTTATCAGACATCGATATTGCCGGAGACGAAGATGTTTTAGATGACGAAAGAGAAGATTCGATAAATAATGAAGAAGTACAGCTTGACTCGGTTTTAAATGAAACATCACATATTGGCATTGAAGCATATTCCATTGACAACACTATTCGAACAAAATTTTAGTAAGGAAAGTAATCCTATTGATACACCCGCATGGATGAAGGATATTATAGACCCAGTGGATGCAACATGTAATACGGTTTTCACAATTCCTGAATCTATTGTTACTTTAAAAATTTATTGACTACGACATTATTTCCTAATCTGGTCGATCAAACAAATTTATACTCGATGCAAAATCACGGTGTTTCCGTGAATACGACTTATTCTGAAATATGCAATTATTTGGGTATTCATCTTTAAGTGGAATTGTACATGTCTAGTTATCCGATGCACTGGGCACAAGAAATAAGATATGCACCAATCGCCGACGTTATGTCCAGGAATCGTTTGGAGAAATTACTATCAAATTTGCACATCAACGACAATACTCAAATGAAACACTGAGACAATGAAAACTATGACAAACTCTTCAAGGTGCGCCCTTTTGTTGACGCTCTGAAGAGAAACTTCAAGACGATTGAACCTGAAGAGTTCAATTCTTATCAATCGCGAGGCATACAATAAAAATACTATTTTTGTGAAAATCGATATCGAATTTTCGACGGTGTTACACTTTTAAGTGTTTTAAAAATGATCTAGACATTTGTGCGTGTACGAATATAAAAATGCGTTTCACTCCAGTCACGTTAGGATTTTCCTGCGGAATTTGTAGTACTGAGCTGAATTTTTGCATAGACCTTTATTTTGTCATTATAAAGTTGGCTAGAAACCCCAGTTAAAAAATAACTGGAGTATTGTGAGATATCAGAAGTCAAAGGTCACGATTTTGAGTTTTTGATAATTATTCGCTTACTATGCATCGTACGGCATTAAAAGCTGTCATAAAAGTTGTGGCTATTGAGATTCACTATAAGATTGATATATTGAATTTTTGTTGGTGCGATTAGCCATTTTTGATATATAGCGCAGATATGAGAGACCGCGCGCTCAATTTATCCAATAACGCGGCGCAAGGCGGTTAATTCACTTTTCCACGTTAATGTCGCTACGGTATGATTATTATTAAAGAGCATTTATAAAATAATGTAGTTAATTATTAGTCCTCTTCTTCGCTCCCACTGGGTACGTCTCTTTCGCTCTCGTCTTGTGACGATTCGTCTCTTTCTGTTTCATCGTCACCATCGATCTCTGCTGCCGTCGCAGGAACATTTTCAACTTCGCACACTTCGAATTCTGCTTGTAATGTGGGACATTTTATCCTGATCTTCCTGCAGCTACACTTGCACACCACCCCTTCTTGTAATCCCAAAAGTGCGCTGAACAGTTCTTATGTTGCTGGAGGCAATGTTGTTGTTGTTGGCTGCATGATTTCGTTCTCCAATTGCCATTCCCATTGAACGGGTTCTAACTTTTACCCGAGCCAGGTTTGTACATGAACGTAAACCGGGTTTAGGTTCTAGATCCGTTTCTCTTAACCAAGTCTTTACCTACCTGGTAGTAGACTCGATGGATGTGCTGCCGAGCTGCTTCACTGAAAGGCGGCAGTGACGCCAGATGAATTGGTCTATTGTCTTGTTGATTTTATAAAATGTGTATATCTAAGACATAATTATGTCAAATCGTGATAATGTTATTGCTAATCCTTACCGGAAATTATAGATGCTTTTTTTTTCAATTTTGGAGCATTGTATTCCGCCAGTAGAAAATATATTCCGCTTTCAAATAATTTGTCTGGGGTGTAGGTTTTAACTTGGAAGATTTCAGCGTTGCGATCTAATGTAGGTTTTTTTTTCAAACAATTTAAGAGCTTGAACTTTGCCTTTGCGGAACATGGCCGATGTGATATCGTACCCACTAAAAGCGTGCAAGAAGAGATTGTGTTCCTTGCAACCAGCAAACTTGTCCAAACTTTTGGGAGAATACAAACGAGTTTCTACATTCCCTTTTCTAATTTTGGTATGCTCAGTTTATGTAAGGTTATGATTTAGACTTGTTGCCATGTTGCTTTTTGTATTTTGGATAAATTTCTGGTTGGTCGAACTACTGCGCATCTTTGGGATTGCTACACCTGGTTTATTTACAGCATGACTATAATCGGTAAAAGTGAATTAACCGCCTTGCACCGCGTTATTGTATAAATTGAGCACGTGCTCGCCCATCTCTGCCCCGTATACCCGAAACGGCTAATCTCATGAAGAAATTTAAGTTATCAATTTTATAGTGAATTTTATTAACTACAACTTTATAATAGCTTTTAATGGCGTATGATGCATGGTAAGCGAGTAATTTTCAAAAACTCAAAATCCTGACCTCTGATATCTCAAAATGCTCCAGTGATTTTTTGCTGGGGTTTCTACCCAACTTTATAATGACAAAATAAAGGTCTGTGCAAATTTAGCTCAGTACTCCAATTTCCCCAATTTCGATTTATTGAGATCTAACATGTCTGGACTATTTAAAAATTAATTGAGTAACTTTGTACACCAAATTCATAGTTTTAATCAACAATTCATAGATTTAATTTTGAGTGACTATTTGTTTCCATTCTTAGAGGTAGATAGTTTAATCGAAAGTTTTACCGCGAAGTAGGTATATTCGCCCTTGGATTTCGCATAGTAATCCTAACGCACTGTATATTAAGAAACAAGTGTCTTAATGTTTAACTACATAGTAACTGACGTTTATTAACTCAAAATTGTCCTTTATTAAATCCATTTATTTAGTGCTACCACGGTAAGTTAGTACTGTTTAGAAACCAGTTATATTATTAATATAATAGTGATAATTTTTCTAGTGAAGAGAGCTTTCTTACGGTTTATTCAATTTTGCATAAGCTTTGTTTTTGTTGGAGTAATAAATACACATTAAAAGTTTTTAGCAAATATATCAAAACTGTCAGCTTAAGTGAAAATATCTTTATTATGGAATATTTCTGAAAGTAAGATAACTAATAAGTTCAAAAATGTGATTCGATTAATAAAAGAGATGGATACGAATACCAATTTTGAAGAATTTTATTTTTATATTTAATTAGATAACGTAATTTATTAGGATTGTAATTGTAATATGTCAAAGTTGCGAAATTTTTGCACACTCCAATTTGTGTTCTTGGAACTAATCCTGATATTTACGCCATGCATATTGTAATTTAACTGATTTGAAACTGTATGCAAAAAACGCCGTAATTATTAAACAAATTTAAAACTTGGTTAAGTTAGTTAAGAATTGCTTTTTTTTCGTATATTCTTTGATGTTTGACGCATCAAATTGTCAACAATTCTAATGATCGTATTATTGAACTCGGTGTATTTTATTGCCGAAATAAATAAAACCTAACGCACTTATGGCAACTGTAGGGAAGAAATATTCTGGCCATATATGATTTTCATGTTACTGATAATTTTACACCAATATTTCTCATTCTCCTTATTTCTTGGGAATTACTAACGTTTGGGTTGAGGTACGGAGAACTTTACGCCGCCGAAAAAAAATCAAATTAAACATTTGTATATAAAGTGCTCCACATTTTGTTAGTTTGTAGAGTATTCTACCTGTTAAAGTAAACAGGCAAACTAATTTTTCTAACGGTTTGCTGAAAAATCAATAGGTTTAAGCTTGTGTCACCATCAAACTTGTAGGTCTATATAGCTGGTGTAAACGAAAAGTACCTAAGGCACCTCTACAGCTTTTAATGGACGGTGTTATTTATGTTACATTTGGGGTTTATGTACCGCACTAAATTCTCTATTAGACAATACACAGTTCGGGTTTCGCTGGAAATAACCATCAAATTTCATTTTAAAGTAATATACATAACCTCATTTTTCTGAAGATGATTTATATATTTGTCATATATTTAATTCAAATAAATGGTTGTCATTTTATTGTTATTTGATAGTTTAAGCCCACATTGCATTTGAACATTTATTAATCATTGAATAATACAAAACAGATGTTAATTTTGGAGAATTAAGATTTTTTAGATAACGTTTTCTCATTTAAAAGCAGTTTAGCCAAATTAAAGAAAAGATTCCAGGCTTGATTTTATTTCTGAAAAGACGGCTGCTCTACAAACCTAACCCACTATACTTACAAAACATCCACGCTTGAAACGGTTCGAACCACAGAGTTTCTTTGGGTTGAATGGTCGTGAAGAAAATAAATTCATCAAACGTTTATTTGATTACTAAAGTGGCTGAAATACGCTGATTCTTACCAAACTCAGAACTTCTATCACGCATCCATTATTCATTGTTTCCAGTATCTTACACACACTTGATAAATGTATATCTTCTACATTTTGAACCTTCTGATTATTGTATTGATTTTATATAAAGGTATATTGATAGATACTGCGCGTATCAAAACTTAACTTCAAACTTACTTATAATAATTAACACTAAACTCACGAACAGAATTATAGGAGGCGAAAGGCCCACTAATTGTATATAAAATGGTAAGCTACTTACTAAGTTACGCATATGATTTATATAAGAATTTGTTTCAAAACAATTTATGAAGAACAATGCATCATAGTGATTGTTGATAATTGTTAAAAAGCGCAATTTACATGGAGATGATATACAAACTCTACGGAGACCATTCACCTTTTTGGTTTTACGAAAATGTTGGACAGATTTAATAAGAGTATCCCTTCGAAAGTGATATCTGTCCTGTACGAATGTAACCTTTGATAATAGTGTAATGCACCAAAACCCGTCACACTTAATGCTATACACGATAGTAAATAAGCGAGCGAACAACGTATAGTAACAGTATGCTGCTGCGGAACATTTCGTAGTCAGTGTGCGAAAGACGCGCAGTGAGGAATGGAATATATAGTCAGATCCTGATCCATCCAACACTATACGTATGCGTAATGTGTTTTATCTTATATATTTGGTGTTGATGGTTTTAATAATGTGTTAAAAGAATTGTTTTCTAATATATTACGCATTTCTTTCCCATGCAAAGACCATGAGGCAGATATAATATCAAGATCTGTTTATTATTATGTATTAATATTATAATCACATAATACTATAAACAAGATGGGTCAAATGCAAAGAAGAAGCAGGAATCTAGACGCAATCTGCCTAATTTTATGTTCTTTTGTGCCTATAAATAGTATCCGAATATATGAAAGCTTTTTAGATTTTGCACAATTTCTTTCCAAGTAAGTGCCATTTAGTGTTTAGAAATGAACTGTGTTTTTTGTGTGAAATTTATTAATAAACCTTGATTCACTGTGTGTACTTTGTTTCATGTATTTGCTGAAACGGTATAAGACAAATACACTAGTGAATCCAACCCACCATCGTGGCTGAATTTATTTGTTACTTTAACCGTCTCCTGTTTTATTTACTATGATAAAATCAGAATTTGTAAAATTAAATTAGGGCAAACCTTTTAATATGTGTTAGATTTCGTACCTCTTATTTACAAGTACTCATGTGAACACTGTGCAGGTATGCCAGTAGAAATCATTGTTCCATT
Organism: Vesta saturnalis; assembly: GCA_036346205.1. Classification (NCBI taxonomy): domain Eukaryota; kingdom Metazoa; phylum Arthropoda; class Insecta; order Coleoptera; family Lampyridae; genus Vesta; species Vesta saturnalis. Next base: position 44,254 of record JARFJB010000606.1, on the reverse strand, counting down.
TTTCCTCGGACGACAAATAAAACACCATTCCATTGCTGTTCAATAAAAGATCAGTATTTGTTGAACGAATATTAAAACTTCAAAATAAAACAGCGCGTGCTGTAAATACTGTATAAAGTTGACTCTATCGTGATGTTATATAGCAGAAAAATTACTAGATTTAATAATCCTTACAGTTTTTTTGAGGTTTGTGAGGCTAATATAAAGTAAATTAGAAAAATGTATAGATAGCCCTTTAAATGTATAATACCTCACCTGTGTTCTATTTTCAGATACAATTATTTTCATTATTTTACAAAACCTGCTCATATACAAGAAACGAAGGGAACTGCTTTAGTTAACATAAAATAGACGTCAAACTGATTGCAAGGAATGGATTCCTTGAATAAAACAAATCTTGCTACTCATGTGCTGCAGTAATAACAATATGTATATTTTAAACTAAGACGCCAAATGATCGACTGAAACTGATTGCACACGAACTATTAATTGCAATATATACACGCCAATATGTTTGCAACATCAGCGTTGTGTATATTTTAAACTAAGACGCAAAATGATCGTGTAGTTTAGTTGTGAAAACATACATACAATTCTTGAATAATATGAGAGGAGACGTCAAACTGATTGCTCATAAACTATTAACTATAATATGTTGACACCTACATGTTTGCAACAACCACATGTGTATATTCTAATCCGAGATGCCAAAATGATTGCTTTGTTACATTAAGAGAAATTGGTTGAGATTTGACAGTATTATTGGCGAAAACGAAAAGTTCACAAACCAACGCGTTGTAATTTATACACAAATGCCCTGTTTTTATGTACTACACGACCTCATCACCTATTTTTAATTATGTGTCGGTCAATTTACAAAAGTCAAATAAAAGCTTCAGCAAATAATAAACAAGATCTATTTAATGTATTGCTCAAAGATTTGTCCCAAAATTTAATCAGCTCTAAGCCAAATGAGAACAAGCTTAAATACAAAATTTTATGTACGTAGGTATGGTAGTTCTGGAGTTATCGTGGATACTAACATACATCCACACAAAGTCGATTTAGCGAAAGTGAAAAAAGTCGAAATCATAACCTATACCTACACACCTATACAGGTTGAAATGTTATGAGGTCGTGTGCAGTACATAAAATCTTAAAAGAAACAGGGCATTTGTGTATAAATTACAGCGCGTGCAGTTGTTTGTGAACTTTTCGTTTTTCGCCAATAATTCTGTCAAATCTCAACCGATTTCTAAAACGATGCATTACTGTATTTGCTATCAAAAGGGCTTTAAAATTGTGTCATAAGTGGTGTAGTTGCGTTTGCAATTTTAAAATGTGGTTTGTTAGGGGTGGGGAGTGGACATATCGAGTTGGCTTGACTGTTCAAAAATCTCCCCAAAAGCAAACATCGGCGGGTCATGGAGAATTTAGAAATATTTTGAGTTTTCTGATTGTATGGGGTCAATTTTTGTTGGGAAATCCAGTACATAATTGACGAACTACGTAAAGCAGAAGTAGTAAAGTAAGATCTGTTGTTTTAAACCTAGTAATATATTCATTTCATTTCGTTGTTACAACGACCATCACTAGAGATACTACTACACATCTAGCACTGATGCCAATACATAAATTTGGTGGACACCTACATGATCAAATGACAATAGATTTATTTGGCAAACATATTCATCATCCTGGCGATCTTTATTATGAAAATTCGATTTCTTTCCTGGAATAGCCATTAGAAGGGAATTAGTATTCCTACTGGTCTAATTGACACATATATCTTCCCTGTGACAAGGGCACCGTAGTATATTGCAAGTGGAGTCATCATTCAGGTCTCGAGCATAAAATAGATGGTAAAAGTTTGCACTGGCAAGCGAGGTAATTGGTCACAATATAACTAGGAATGCTACAATTAAAGTGACTATACCAAAGTTTGCAATTGCGACGATGTTCTACGTAGAGATCGTGGTAAAATCCAAAGCGACAAAATGAGTCAAGCGAATGTTGCAGAACAGCACAAACCAGCAAGAAGAAATTTTCCTCGGCACTATGTGGTAGTTATCTATTTAAATGGTGTGTTTCAAGCTGATTTAGTAGAAATGATACCGTATGCTCGGGTAAATAAAGGATTCCAGTGTATTTTAGTAATAATAAGTGCATTTTCTGAATATCTGGGCTTATCGAATGCAGGAATGGTAAACTAGTCGCAGATGTAATGAATAACCCTTTGTCTGGTTTGCAAAGGACACTTACATATATACAAATTGATATGGGAACGGAGTTTTGTAATGCAGAATTAAAAAAAGTTAAAAAATTTAATATTAATCATTACAGTAGTTATTTCAACTTAAAGAGTAGCATAGTTCAATGGGTAAATCGCACTCTTAAAGTAATAAAGTGGAAAACATTCAGCATGAAAGGTTTCTATAAATGGTAATCAATATTACCTCAAATTGCTACTGATTGTAATTCGAGAAAGCATAGAACCACCGGATACAAACGTATAGATGTAACGGAAAAAAATACTGCGTCCATTTTGAAACATTTAAAATGTTATAAAGTTCTTGACCGTAAAACGCCTAAATTTCAAATGGAGGATTATGGTCTACACACCTAATTGGGGTTACGAAGACTTTCGAATATCTGCTGTAAAACGTTCCAGCCCAATAACCTACACATTACGTGATAGTCGAGATTCAAGGACGTTTCTATGAGCGAGAACTTTAGAGTGTTAAATATCCTGTCATTCACCTAGTTGAAAGTGTAATACGACGTCAAGGAAATCAGTCTCTCGTTAAGTGGCTGGGTTTTGATAATTCTCACAATTTGGATTCCTAACAAAGACATTATTCTCCTTTCGCTCCCATTCCACTACATAGTGAACTACGTTTTGAGCTCATTAATGCGCACCGCCTTCATTTGTTGTTTTCGTCTGTTGAAATATAATTCGGTAAATGGCATTCTATTTCGTGTACAAATTGTTCCAAAAATATTTCTTTAAAGTCTTCTATTAATCGATTAATACAACGAATGCACTCTACAACATCTTTATGCGATTGAAAGTATTTCTCACACAGACGTAATCGACCACCATACCTATAAAGTAGGTTATCTAAATAGTCATTGTTCTATTTGTGGGTCTTTCTAGAGTAGGATGTCCATATAAACTATATGATTAATAAGTTTATTATTGATATAAAACATAACTACATGTACATTCTCTCTTCCATGCTCATAGTATGAACTTGGTATGGCTGTCTCCAATCCCTTAAGAACTAAAAACTAACCGTATACATACATAACATTTTTTTTTTTTATAATTAATAATATACATTAATATTGTATATCTTAATACAACTCAAAATCTTTTAAATAATTTGGGGTTACAATAACTCTCTTATTCCTAGTTTCCTTAATACTATTATTTACCTCTACATATTCCTTATATCTAATAGTAATACAATCATTATCAGTAAACTTGTTAGCATCTAATCCTTCATATAATAAGTCATTTACTTTCGTTTTACATTGAATAGTTGTTTTATTTAGAAATTTTCTATTCCTTCTAAACATTTTGTTACAACTATCCCTAATTATATATTCTCTTTCAAATTCGTTCCACAACAGTTCCCTGTTGCCATAGTCCACTAATCGGTATGACATTTTCACCCACTTTCAGTTCAGGTAAACATTTTGAACTTTTATCGAAATAATGTTTCTGTATTTTTGTTTCTGTTTTAATTTATCATAAATATTCATGTTGTATGAATTTTGGTTTAAGTAGTTCTGTGGATACTGGTATTTTAGTTTTTGGACTCTGTTTAGTAGCATTTGAGCTGGAGAATACCCTATTGATGGTATTTCTATATTATTATATTCTAACAGTGCATACTTTAGGTTATTTAATTCAACTTTTTTTAAATATTTTTTATTATTTGGACTGACTTTTCTGCAAGTCCATTTGCTTGATGATGATATGGCGATATAAAAGATAGTTCTATATCTAACGTATGAGCAAAATCCTTTATCATTTTAGCATTGTAGGGATTATTGTCTACTACAATTTTTTCTGAATCCCAAAATATCCAAATGTGTTCTCAAAAACTTTTAACCTCATTAGCTGTCTTTTCCTTAATTTTTCTAAAACAATATAGTTTGAGTAATAATCCACCAATAAAACAAAATAATTATGATTGTATTCTAGAATATCCGAACCTAATGTTTGCCAAGGTCTACTCGGTATTTCATGATTCATCAATGGTTCTCGTGCATTTGTATTTCTAAATTTCTGACATGTTCTACAACTGTTAATGTATAATTCAATATTTTTGAAATATTACGCCAATAAAAATTTGCCTAGCTCTTAGTTTAGATTTCATTATTCTAAATGGCAAGAATCATGAATATGTTTTAGCATGTCTCTTCTTAAACTTGTAGGAACTATAATTTTATTGTTAAAAATAGTAGGTTATTGGATAGATAAATTTCATCTTTGTGTCTACGATAAATTTCCAATTCATCATTAACTTTTTGGCCACTCTGAATCAGAATATTCTTTACAAGCTTTAAAATTGGATCATTATTCGTTTCTTTCGTAAATAAAGTTTTCTTTTCATCACTCATGGCAATATTGTTATACAAGAAATGTATTATGTAGGTCATTTCTGGATCATCGTTAACTTCATCTTTGATATATGCACGTGATAATGCATCAGCAACCAGCATTTCCTTACCTGGTACATACGTTATATTTAACCTGTATCTTTGCAATCTAAGTAACATGCGTTGCAGTCTATTTGTGACTTGATCTAAATTTTTGTTAAATATCGCTATTAATGGCTTATTATTTGTTTGAACAGTCACTGTAAACATATATATATATATATATATATATATATATATATATATATATATATATATATATATATATATATATATATATATATATATATACATATATATATATATATATATATATATATATATATATATATATAATTGTAAAACGTTCACACGAGAAAACAACAGCAAGTAGCTCTTTTTCAATTTGAGCATATCGCTTCTCAGCTTTTGTCAAGCTCCTGGATGCAAAATAAATAGGATAATCTTCTTGCAATAGAGTACTACCTAACCTTTCACTTGACGCATCCGTTTGTATAGTTATCGATTTCTCTGGATTAAATAATTGTAATGTGGGTAAATTGTTATAATATTTTTTAAATTATTAAATTCTTCAGTGTGTTTCGTGTCCCATTTAAATGTAGCATTAGTTTTAGTTAATTCTCTCAAGTTATATGTTAATTTTGATAAGTTTGGTATAAATTTCATGAAAAATTTTGTTATTCCTAGCATTCTTAGTAATTCTTTTTATCTTTAGGTATTTCTATTGCTTGAATTGCCTCTAAATTTTTTTATCAGGTTTTATAGATTCCTTTCATATAATTTGACCTAGAAATTTAATTTCATTTAATTTGTATTGAATTTTGTAATATTGAACTTTATATTGTTCTTTTGAGCTGTAATAATTAGGTTTTCAAATTATTGTCATGTTCATATTCAGTTTTGCCCATAACCACAATGTCATCAAAATATATCAGATTCCTGGCAGATTTCCAAAGATTTCAACTATTTTTGACTGGAAAATTTCTGGTGCACTACTAATACCAAAAGGAAGCCTATTAAATTTGTATCTTCCGAAAGGTGTATTAAAGTACATAAGTATGAACTAGGTTCATCTAATTCAATCTGCCAAAACCCTTCGAGCATATCAATAACAGTAAAGTATGTGTTTCCGATAATTTACGTATAATATCATCAGTTCTTGAATCATAAAATGTTCCTTTTATATACTTATTCAATGGCTTTGATCTAGGCAGAGCCGCAAACTGCCATCACCTTTTTCAACAATCATGAGGTTGTTGACCCAGTCTGTTGCTTGATATACTCTAGAGATTACTTCTTTTGTAGCATATTATTTAATGTTAGTTTAAGTTTATCATGCATTGAAATTGGAATTTTTTTGATATTGTATACAAGGAATAGCATTCTCAACTAGTTCGATTCTACATTTACCTGGTATTTTCCTGTGCCTTCAAAAATATCGTTGTACAAAGTGTATAATTCATCTTTCGTTTTGGCAAATAAGATTCGACCTGTTGTACTTTGCAATTAGTTTAAACAAAATAATATCATGTAAACCTAAAATGCATTATCATTCCATCTACTATTAAAAATTTTACATTTTGAACGCTAATATTCAATTTACATTCTAACATTACTTCACCTACTGGTTTAATTTTAAACTTGCCATATGTTATTAGCACTACATTAGATTTATGAATAATCTTACCACAATCTAAAGACAAAAATTTTTGATATGATAAAATACTGATTTCAGCACCTGTGTCAATTTAAAACATATATTATGACTTTCACCTTAATTGTTTCATACCAATTATTACATTTGGATTCCCCAGTTGCAATGTGTCCTACAACATAATCGTACTGCTCCTCACTCAGGCTTTCTTCAACTGTAACTTCAGATACATTACGAGATGGTTTATTCAATTCCTCACGCCTATGATTACTTCTTTCTTGCACTCTATGTTTGCTTTCAATAGAGTTCTGCACATCTTCGCAAAGTGATTTCTGCGTTGGCATTTTGCACACGTCTTGTTTGCTGCCGGACATACACCTGGTTTATGAGTGTACCCACATTGAAGCATTCACTCTGCCACTTACTACGTCTTTCTTCCAAGTTCCTTTGCTAAGCCGATTTACTTCAACTGTCGGATTTAACGCTTTAATATGTTGCTTTGTCAACTCAATCGATTTGCAATATTCAATAATTTTATTTGTTGAAAGGTCCGTTGATCTTAATAAACGCTCTTGCACTGCTTTGTCAAATAGTCCTAACACAATTTTGTCTCTAATCATGCGTTCTTCATAACTTTGCCACACTCGCACTTGAACTCACACAGGGCAGCTTGAGTTTTAGTTGAGTTAAATAAGAATCAACATTCTGATTTGTCACTTGATTCATATTATTAAATTTGAAAGTTTCATGATTTCATTTTTCTTAGGTAAACAATGTTTTTCACATTCATTAAGCACACTTTCCAATGTTGTTAGATTTGTTTTGTCGAATGTGTTATACACTTCAATACCCTCATCTCCAATTAAATTTAGTAATATTGCAATTTTTACGTCTTCTGCACATTTTCCTTTGCCTGCTGCTTTCATGTAAATTTCTAGTTTTTGCTTCCATTTCGTCCAGGTAACACTCATGTTCTCGTTAAATTCTAGATTCGAGGAGGTTTAAAATTTCCATGTTTCTTAATTAGTTTTGTATACACCAGCTACACCACGTATTTAACCTTACTTTTCTTATACTTAACAGTCGTTTATGTTTTCAAGAGTACCTAATTAAAATCTTCCACACCTGACACCATGTTCTATTTGTGGGTCTTTCTAGAGTAGGATAAGTCCATCTAAACTAATGATTAATAAGTTTATTATTGATATAAAACATAACTACATTCTCTTTCCATGCTCATAGTATAAAACTGGTATGGCTGTGTCTCCCATCCCTTAAGAACTAAAAACAACCGTATCATACATAACAGTCATCACTAAACGTGCCCGGTCTATACATACGGTAACCATACGTACTTATTTTAGTAATAGTAGGACAGTACTTTCTTTTCTGCCAGTGTCCTAAGGTCCTTAATAGGAGCATGAAGTACACTAAAATGTACTTTCTTTTTCTTGAAGATGCAAATATCGCAAATAGGTATACCAAAATATTTATTTTTATTTAAAAGAATGCTTATCGGTGATTCACTGATCATGATGCAATAACGACGTTAAAGTTGTTGAGAATGTTCGCGTAGTTTGTTTCCCGAACGTTCCAGTCCGCCCTCGATTATCCTAGACGCACAGCCCAGAATGCTCCGCGACTGAACGTGCGTTATTTCTTCAGGCATAGATGATAATTTAATCAGCTCTTTAGTTTTAAAAGAAACTTTTTGTTGGATCTTTTGGTATTTCACGATAAGTTTCTGGTCCCAACAATTGTTCTATCTTAGTGTTATAATCGTTCATATTTAATATAACAGTTGCATTACCTTTATCTGATTTTAATATTATAATACTTTCATTGCGTTTAAGATCAAGTAAAGCATGTCGTTGACGAAAGGATAAGTTGCTCTTTGGAGGTTTTGTTGTACGTAATATGTTAACGGTGTTATATCTAACTTCATTAGCAGCATCAAAAGGTAATAATCTAATGGAGTTTTCAATGTTGGAAATTATATCTTCAAAAGGTATTACTCTTGGTGTTATCGCAAAATTTCCTCCTTTAGAAAGCGCTTCAATAGCATAATCTGAAACAACATTATCAGAAAGGTTTATAACTGTTTTTCTACAATCAATAGATGGTCTATTATTTTGTTGTTTGTATAATTTATTAAATTTTTCTTTTTGACGTTGACATGAGATGTCAAAATTTATTTCCATAGATTTAAACGTTATAGAATCAATTTTATTCCAATCTTCTTTGTTCAAAATAGATGAAATTTCTAAATGTAAATATAAAAGATTTTTATCGGTGTTATCCAGTAACTTCCTAGTAATATGTATTTGATTACGTAGAAGAGCATTTTCAGTTCTTCTGTAAATATTATTCGCTTGCTTGTTATTAAAATTTCTTTTAATATAGATAAACTTTGGGATAATCTTTTGGTCTCGGCATCGTAATAAAAAAAGTGACGATAATAATAATAATAATCCCTTAGTCCTGTTATAGCTAATTTTTATATGGAAAATTTGAAACATTAACGTTACAAAATACACCTAAAAAACCTTCAGTTTGGTATAGATATGTAGATGACACATTTGTTATTTGGAGACATGGAGAAGAAGCACTGCATGAGTTTTTGGTTTTTACAAATGGTATACATCCTAGTATTCAGTTTACCATGGAAAGAGAAACTAATGGAGGGTTACCATTTCTTGACATATTAATATCTAAAAATAATAATTCACTATCTTTTAAGGTTTACAGAAAGCCGACACACATTGATAGATACCTTCATAAATTGTCCAACCACCATCCACGTCAAAAAATTGGTGTAATTAAATCTTTAGTAGATTGAGCAAAACGAATTTGTGACCCTGAATTTTTGCAGGATGAATATAAATATTTAAGAAAATCCTTACGAGATAATGGATATTCACTTACAGATATTAATAATGTTATTACACCTTCTAGGCGTAACCTTAAAGAAAACCAGTTCTTAATGTTGGTACTGCTTTTCTTCCTTTTATAGCTAATGTTACAAATAGAATTGAAAAATCCTAATCAAATATGGCATTAGGACTATTTTTAAACGTACAAGAAAAATTAAAGAACATTTAAGATCACCTAAAGATGTGTCAAACCCTTTATCATCTTCCGGAGTGTATAAGTTATCTTATTCATGTGGAAAAGTATACATCGGGACCACAAAACGTAGCTTTGATACAAGACGCAAAAACATATGAGATTTTGTAGATTGGGTCAACCAGAGAGGTCTGCTGTGGCTGACCATGCCCTGAATAATCTAAATTATGACATTCAATTTGACAATATGAAAATATTGTCAAGACAAACCCATTATTATGTTCGTTTGCAACGTGAAGCTATTGAAATATATAAACACCCGAATAATTTTAATAGACAAGAAGAAAATCTCCGTTTAAATAGGTTTTGGCATCTTATAATTAAAAAGAGCATAATGATACGCCTTGATTTTAATTTGTTTTCAACTTTTGGTATGTCTAGGTTTTTGCTGTGTTTTTCCTAGACCTTGAAGCAAATGCTTTACCAATTATATGTTAAATTTCCACAGCACTATAATTTAACATAAGTAGTTGAAATTAAATTGAAATTAAAAATTACAAAGAACGTTCTGCATTGTGCTTTTCATGTTAATAACACTTCCAATTATTGATAAAGATATCTCTTTGTTGGATTTAACTGGGTTATTTTATTTGATGTAATGTTTGGATTTGTGAATGCTTCTATCAGTTTAAAATTGAAGTTTTTCACAACTTTACACTTACATCATAACTCGATTAAATGTTGTTAAATGTGTTTTTGGCTGGCAAATTTCATTGTTAGCTTTCGTCGTAGAGAGTGTTCTGGTTTGTCATCTTTGAGGCAGTTTAACAATATTTAATTTTAATGACCTAGTTATTCTTTACTACAATTTTATAGTTGGCTTATACGTTTCTCAAACTGTTATATTAATAGCAGGCTTATGTTTATGTTTGAATTTTCAAATTTGACAAAATTGTTTACTACTTTTAACAATTTTTAACAAACATTACTACTGACGAAGATAACTGTAAGTGTTATCGAAACGTTTAGATTGTATAATTTAAAGTACACCATTAAAAATCCCAAAAAGATAAGTATTTTATTATAAGACTAAACAAGTTCAATTCTACACGAGTTCTACCGTTCGGCAGCAAGCGAACATATTATTTGTTAATTGTTTTTGTTGAATGCGGTCTGGTTTTCTGTGCTGGTTTCGCATACTAAAAGCAACGTCGTTTGATTTCAGTTACCTACTTGTGCATTATTTGCGTAAACATGGCACCGCCTCGAAGAAAGAGTCATTTTAATTTGGAGTTACAGAAAGAATATCCGTTTATGAAAATAAAAATAAATTGAGTCCGCATATTGTGTACTGTGAAATTTGTAGAAGTGATGTTGATATTTCCAACAGTGGTCGCAGCAATATTAAGGCTCATCTAACCAAGAAAAAGCATACATTAGCTGCAAATATAAAGTCTAAAAGTACACTAAACACTTTTTTCAAAAGTGAAAACTTCAGCTCTGAAAATATGTTAATTGCAGCCAAGGAAGGTACTTTCGCGTATCATACGATCAAGCATCAGCAGAGTTTTAGATCTTTGGATTGCACATCAAAGCTAATAGCGAACATGTTTGAGCCCAAATTTATGGCAGCTCGAACCAAAACTGAAGCCATTGTAAAAATGTTTTGCTAAAGAATCCCAGTTGCGACTGGAACTTGATCTACACAAAGCACATTTTGTTAGCATCATGATCGATTCGTCCAACCACAAAGAAATTAAAATAGGACCTTTCTTGGTGAGATACTTTAATTGTGAAAAGGTATTCAAGTGAAATTACTTCAGTTGCAAGACTTACCTGGTGAAACATCAGAACAGTTAAATAGTTATGTGTTTAATACTTTGAAAACCCACAATTTAGTGGACAAGTGTATTGGATTAGCTGCTGATAATACCAATACAAATTTTGGGAATGAAAAGAAAGGAGTGAACAACCTATTTGCAAAATTGAATGCTTCTCGTGGCAAACCTCTGGTTGGCATTGGTTGTGTTGCACACATTTTGAACAATTGCGTACAAAATGCTACGGACGTCTTACCAATTGACGTTGAGGTTATTGTTGTTAAGTTATTTAAGCATTTCTATATTTATACAGTGAGAGTAAATCAACTTAAACAATTCTGCGACTTTGTTAATGTTGAATACAAAAGATGTTATCATTTTCTAAAACAAGATTTTTAAGTCTGATGCCCGCAATTGAACGAATTCTACAAATGTACGAACCGTTGAAAGCATACTTTTGTCTATTGAAAATTGTCCAATGATTTTGAAGCAATTTTTGAGTGTCGCACCAGCGAAATTTGGATGTGGTTTGTACACAACATTGCTTCTATGTTTCACAAAGTCATATTAAAGGTAGAGGGTGACAAAATATGCGCAACAGAGGCCGCTCTAGAGTATTTCGATCTTCAAAATAAGCTTGAAAATCGTTTGAATGAATTATTTTTGCCGCTTAAAGTAAGAGAATCCTTTTACAACTTGACAATTGGGAAGGTAGTTTAAACTATCGAGATGACTTCATCTCACAGGTTAGATTATTTTATTCAAATTGTGTGAGTTACTTGAAGAATTGGAGTACAAATTTAAATGAACTAAGGCTCTTTGAATGGATAAATTTGAGAAACCAAGTTTCATGGAATCAAATTTTGTGTTCATGTGCTGCTTTTAAAGACTACTTGGGTTCGACACTGAATGAGGACGAACTCTTCGATGAAGTTAGTCTATTACAAGCTAAACTGTCAGAAGATAAAATTACCGAGTGGAACTCGAAAATATAGCTACCGAAGATCGAAGGGTTGAAGTATTTAAATGGAACCAAGGGTTTGGATCAAGTGAAGATTTCAAAATTGTGAGATTTTATGTCAGTTTATTTTTGTCTTCCTGGAACAAGTGCGTCAATTGAGCGACTATTCTCTAATATTAATAACTACTGGAGTGCAGAAAAATCGCGAATGAAAATATCGACACTAGAAGCTGTGATGCAAGTGTACACAAACTTCGATGAGACTTGCAGTGAAATGTTCCAGTTTTTGAAGACCAGAAAGCAAATTTTGGAATCTATCCTAAGCTCTCAAAAATACGATTGGCACAAAGGTGACCCCACTGATGGCGTTGCAGGCACGTCAAAATAATTAATAACATTACACATTTCTGCCAGAGTATTTTATGTGTTTGTATTTTTCTAATATAGGAATATAGGTACATATATTATGTATATGCATGTGTCATTAAAAATTATTTTATTTTTTATTCTCATTTTGATGCTTGGCTATGTCACTCTACATTTAGTTCTTTGATTTATCCGTTTTATCTATTCCTAATACAACTTTTTGTTACTTTTTATTTCTGTACTTATTTTTCTGAAAATGAGTATGGTCACCCTATCTATACACTTTTTCATGTTCAGCATCAAATTCTAATGATTGAAATTGGAATATTAGTCTTTGCACTTCACTAATACACTCTACAGCTGTAGGCACGACCCTACACTATAACACATTCACATATTGACTAACATTTATTATTATCCTATTCTGTGTATGTTCGTTACTTCCACTTATTACTTTAAAGCTTTCACAACTTCTACACCACTATTTATTTTCTCCTTGGCAAATTCTACAATTTCCATAGCACATGCTACATTGACATCAAACATATCTTGCAATGGAGCTATTAACCTGTATTAGCATCAGGCGTTTCGCTGCCGCATGTATTATTTTGCTATAAAACGTAGGAAATTCTATGTAGGTATTAGATCTAATTGGTAACTCACTACCTTAAGAAGTCTCCATAACTGTTCTATAGACTCCCATCTTAAACAGGTTTCTGATTCTTCACAATCATAGATGCGTATAACTTTGTTCTTATTCATAGTTTCATACGATATAGTTTTCGAACCCATCTTTGTAGGTAGCCATGACCCTTCAGGTGTGTAGGAATAATTTGTATTTATCCCTTGATTGCCCATAAGTATGTGCGATTCCTGCGTAACAAGCATCACTCCATTACTCTTAGGTCCAGCTTCATAACTGCTTCAAAATTGAATTGGGTGACAGACCGACACTAACATACTTCGATTTACTTTTATTTAAAAGTACTGCATATTGTTAATTAAAACATCACGACATTCACTTGAATTTGTATCACTTACAATCCTCGCCTTTTCTACCGCTTGACGATAATATGTTCTCCATTACATACGATAATGATTTCACATGTACTCCATCTGCATTTATATCCTACCTTTCTCTCTCAGCCCCACACTCTCAAGGTTGCCACAAACTTGGGGTTACCACAAACTCAGCGTTACCACAATGTCAAGGTCCCCAAGTTCGCATGTTTCCTTTATTTCTAACGTTACACAATATCAATGTCAATGTGAAATTGATCAAGGTTACACACATATGCATTTACAATGTCATTTTCTACTTTAAAAGTAGGGATACCTACATACAGCAACGTGTAATTCCCAGTACCGGGAGTCTAGAGTGCTACCAAACTGGATTCAGTTTGAAAAAAGGGGTTTACCTTCTACAACGATAGAAGCGCTAAGGAATATATACAAATATATTCAGTGGAATACTGAATGGTTAGTCAGGTTAGATAAATGAATTCGGCACTTCCACCGGTATGACTTAATGGGTAATTTGGTATATTATTCACACATTTACCCTTCATACCGTTATCATCTTGCGTGTCATATGCAGCTATGCTATGAATACTACAAAGCATTGAAATCAAGTGACTACCAAGTTATTGACCACCATGCACATATGGATAGATGGGTTGCAATTTACCACATGTCACAAAGAATACTGGTGCTCATCATGTAGAGCACCACTAACAATACTACACGAGGTATATGAGGACGGTTCATGCATACTTTGCGGTGAAGTGTACTATTTGGATAATTAATATTTGCTTTGATACTCAATATTTTATTATCCTCAGTATTACAATTGTTTTGATAAACGTTTACTAACGTACCGAACATGGTCTGGAGTTCACTCACATTCAGCGCATGCAGCAACATGGTTCATTTCCACACCTGCAGATGCTACGATTGAATGTTTCATGTGGAGTTAGAATAAACCGATGGCACCCATCTCACACTCAGCTACAGGAATTTTCCGATGGGCGCCGCACTGCACGCTCAATTACTTCTAAAGTAAATCATATATCAGAATAATATACTGATCACATATGTATATGTCTACGTTTATACAACAAATAAATATATTAACATATCATTTTATTGTGTAACCTTGGGCAAGTGGGACCTTGGAAGCGGCACACGGATTACCTTGCTATTGTGTAACCTTGGGCAAGTGGGACCTTGAGAATGTGGGATCTTGGAAATGTGGTGTTATCAAAAGTCTCCAATCTTACCTAGTAACGTATTCAAAGTGACAGTTGAAGATAGCCGGGTATACGTTATACGTAGAATGCAAAATATCGTCTAACCCATTTGATGCTTTAAGGGCCAGCAATGCTGTAAAGTACTTAGTACGTATGTAGTTTGACTATGGTGATGATCTGTACAGAAGGCGTCACATGGTTTTTTAAAAACACAGTCCCTAACTACGAAACGGAGAGAACGATAACACAGTGCTGTTCGTCTCAATTATTTCACTTGTTATCAACACAAAGTGTTAAGCATTTATTTAAAGTCCGTTTGATAAAAGAATTATTAGCAATATCTGCATATACGTACAACTGAAATTAATGATACACATGTGCTCATGTCAAAAAACAAAGAGAAAGTGAGCAGAAACTTTCATTAATCAAGCATATTTTACCACAAAACAAATTATTTTATTATTAAATTATTCCAAATTAGAATAAATTTAAACTAGCTCAGTGTGGCGTCAACGCAACATGATTTTTTAACCTTCGCATTCGACGGTCACTTAAATTTTCGCGCCATCCAGATCCGAGCCGTGCACCTCGCCGGTCCGCCGCGTCAGAAACGTTCAACTTTTTATTTTTCCTTTTGGCGACACATCTACAAAGCAAGACCTATTTTAAACACTTCAACCAAATTTTTACACCTACCCGTTCACTTAATTTAGTGAATACAGCATTTTACATGCCTCAAATTAATAGACAGGTTCCTGCATCTTAGATCCGTTTTCTACTACATCTATGATTTACATTAGAAACAATGTTAAAGGAGCAATAAAATGCTTGCTGTACAGCACATTTTAAAATGTTTTACAAATACATGGTGGCTCATATGTCTCTGACAACACAAACTTATATATTTTTAAGGGAACACCCTATATATTATTTCAGATTTCAGTTCTCCTGGCTTCGTACATTACCTCAAGAAAATTTCAGCATCTTATACAGGGTGCTTTCAAAGATGTCAAAATGGACATGTGTCGAACTATTGCACATTTTGATGAATATCTCTGAAACTATGAAACATCAGAATAATTACAAATACAGGGTGTCCGGTGAGGAACTGTACAAACTGAAATGGTATGTTCTTTGGGTCAATTTAAGTAAAAAGTCCCATAAACATAGGTCTGATTCGCAATAGTTACCCAGATACAAGCGTTTAAAGTTTATAAATGATCACATATTTTTCAAAAGTAATTATTATTAGTCAATTGGGCGGACCTCACGCCCAATCCACCTATTAGGGTAAGCAACATTTAGATATTCTGTCACCTGTCGACTGAAATGGGGAGAAGCCCCATCTTGTTGAAGAAACATTTGTTGTCTTGTTAGTAAAGGTACTTCTTCCAAAAGCGGTAGCAATTCATTCCGAAAAAAGTTAGCATATGCTTCTCCTGTAAGACGTTGCTCAAACAAAAAAGTCCAATAAGTTGATCGTCAATCATACCACACCATACATTAACAGAAAATCTGCGCTGAAAGTTAGCTTCTGTTGTACCATGTGGATTTTCATCTGACCACAAATGAGAATTGCGTGTATTGTTCACTCCATCTCTAGTAAATTGCGCCTCGTCACTAAATAAAATGAATGGAACTAGTTGTGGATTTTCTTGTAGCCACTGGCAGAAATTCAACCGCAAAGCAAAATCTCCAGGTTCAAGGTGCTGAACGTTTTGTGTATGATAGGGATACAAAAGCCCATCATGTAATGTTTGCCATACTGACATACGGGGGACTCCCGTTCGAGAAGAAATTCTTCTAACACTCAACCCTGGATTCCGATCAACCATCTGTAGAATGTTTTCTTGCTCATTCACATTTAACTCCACAGGACGATCAGATCTTATTGAAACTGATGGAAATGAACCATGAGTTCGAACGTGTTGAAACACAGAAGAAAAGGTTTGGTGATTTGGAATCCTCCTGTTGGGAAATCTTCGTTCATATTCCCTAACGGCAGCTCTCGCATTTCCATCACAAAATCCATAAATGTAAATGATGTCAGCATACTCTTCGTTAGAAAATTGAAAAGGCATTTTAAATTTAAATTACACTTAATTTACTACAATCCACTTTGTCATTATTAGAACACAAACGAATAAATGACAGATTGTTTCGGTTTTGTTTTTCCAGTTGACTAATAATAATTACTTTTGAAAAATATGTGATCATTTATAAACTTTAAACGCTTGTATCTGGGTAACTATTGCGAATCAGACCTATGTTTATGGGACTTTTTATTTAAATTGACCCAAGGAACATACCATTTCAGTTTGTACAGTTCCTCACCGGACACCCTGTATAAAAGATGTTGCGTACTTTATTTCCAAATAGGAATAAAATATGTAGGTGTTCCTTTAAAAGATATAACTTTACGCCTAGTTTTGATTAATAACGTAGGTTCAGATAAAGATGAATTTAACTAAAAACTAGAGATTCATAAAGTTGATAGAGAAGAAAATAAAATGACAATAGTTTGAACACAAAAAAAGACATTGAGAAAATTAGTAACAAAATTAAAATTTATTAATTTTTAGACAAAATTAAAAATAGTTTGCCATTTACATAAAATTATCTAGTTACCAATTATATCAAATTTGATTAATCAAAATTTTATCATTTTCAAAATTTTAATACTTACATAAAAAATAAAAAATCATCTATTAGTTTCCCAAAGCGATTATAGTAATTAATTTGAATTATATAAATATTAAGATCGCTTTAAACAACGGTATGTGTGTTTTTATATTGTGTAACCCATTATGATTATTGTTTTTATTCCTGTTCCTAGTTTTCACTGATAACGACAGAGTTACTGTAGAAATATATTTGAATACAACGTTAGTGTTGTGATTACTTTATCCTTGTGCCCTTTTCTCTATAAATCCTAAATTACAAATTATGGCACGAAATGTCCTAAAACATATATATATATATATATATATATATATATATATATATATATATATATATATATATATATATATATATATATATATAGTGTGTGTATATATACAGGTGTTACTTAAGTGTATGTAGTTATTTTAAGGGGTGATTCCGAGGCGATTTCTAGATGGAAAGTTCATATGAATGTATGTCCTCAGAAGCTTCGTTATCGATCTACAGGCTGTTGAAGTTGTTGTGTTTTTCGGTTTTTCCAAATTTTTCGAAAACCCTTCTAGATATTACATTGAAATTTACATATTGTATAAGGGCATGAAAGCCCTTATTTCAACTGAAAAGTTCATTTTAATTTAACCAGTGGCGTAGATACAGCTAGGTCATGACATAAATTCCACAAAAAATGTGATACGCCACTGTTTTATATGACGCGTTTACACGATATCCATCAGAAATCAATTCCGAACAAAAAGGTCTCCATACATTTTGACGTAAAACTCACCGTTTAGGAAAAAATAATTAAAAGTGTCGTGTCGTTATAACGTGCAGTTTATTTACAATACAAAGATATGTCACAAAACACAAGTGAGCTCTGTCCGTTGATAAGGAAACATCGCTATGTATTTTGTTAATAATCCTGTCATGTCAGTCTTATTCTTGACAGGCAATAACTAGTTTAAAAATTTGTTCTTTTGTTGTTTGTTGTCTTGTCTTCATAAAAGTAAGAGAAATGGTCAATTATGCTATTTCGGAGATGACCGACATGCATTTCGTCTGTGGTCTGGCTGACGGCAATGCTAAACAAGCCAGGCGTCTTTACCAAGAAAGATTTCCCAACCGTGCTGTTCCGATAGTAGAACATTCACAAACATCCATCTGCGACTGTCTCAATATGGCAGTTTACAAAATGGAAACCGAGAGAGACGACCTCGTACAGTGAGGACGGCGGAAGTAGAGGAGGCTCTTCTCAATGAAATTGAACAGAATCCAGGATCTAGTACACGCAAAATTGAGAGTGCGTTGAATATTTGCCACAAAACTGTATGGGAAATTTTGAGAGAATATTTGCTGTATCCGTATCATCTGCAAAGAGTGCAAGCTCTCCTTCCTCGAGATTTTCCAGCAGAGAATTTTTCCATGTGGTTTCTCCAGAAGGTTGCAGAAAATCCTCATTTCGACAGGCAAATTATCTTCACGGATGAAGCAAATTTCTCTAGAGAAGCAATCAGAAATTTTCGTAATGCTCATTTATGGAGCGAAGAGAACCCTCATGCTATAGTAGAAACAAAATTTCAACAGCAATTTTCAGTCAACGGGTGGGTTGGTATTATTAACTTTTAGTTGGACCATTCTTTCTTCCAAGGCGCCTTGACGGCAATACCTATCGTGCGTTTCTTCAAAATAATTTGCCTGAATTACTAGAAAATGTCCCTCTTCTAGTACGTCAGCACATGTGGTTCATGCACGACGGAGCCCGGCCCACTTCAGCATTTTGATGCGTGAATATTTGAATTCAGTTTACCCAAATCGATGTAAAAGTCGTGAGGGCCTCAGTTCTGGCCACCGAGATCGCCTGATCTGAACAGCTTAGACTTTTATTTTGGGGCATCTTAAAACTCTAGTTTATAATAAACCAGTTCAGACGTTGGAAGGCTTACGCACCATACAGAACACACGAATTTTGAAAGAGTGCGTCGTTCAATGAGGCGAAGAGCAGAAGCCTGTATAGAAGCGGATGGTGGACATTTTCAGCATTTTTATGAATGACTGCACAAAAGTTTTCCCTTTAATGTTCAGTTTCTGTAAATAGTTTCTATGTTAGAATAAATGCACGTTATAACGACACGACACTTTTTAATTACTTTTTCCTAAACGGTGAGTTTTAAGTGAAAATGTATGGAGACCTTTTGGTCAGAATTGATTTCTGATGAATATCGTGTAAACGTGTCATATAAAACAGTGGCGTAACATATTTTTTTTGTTGAATTTGTCATGACCTAGCTGTATCTACGCCACTGGTTAAATTAAAATGAACTTTTCAGTTGAAATAAGGGCATTCATGCCCTTATACAATATGTAAAATTTCAATGGAATATCTAGAAGAGTTTTTAAAAATTTGGAAAAACCGAAAAACACAACTTCAACAGCCTGTAGATCGATAACGAAGTTTCTGAAGACATACATTCATATGAACTTTCCGGCTCGAAATCGCCTCAGGAATCATCCCTTAAGATAAGTACATACACTTAAGTAACACCTGTATATATATATATATATATATATATATATATATATATATATATATATATATATATATATATATATATATATATATATATATATATATATATATATATATATATATATATATATATTAGGTATCAAATTCTTTTTCCGAAAGAATATGGTACAAGGAGTTGTAGGCCCAAATAATGGGTAATAAGTCCTTCAGTCGTTGCATAATTTGATTCTGCTCTATTTAACGACCTACTTACATATGTTATTAGTTTGTTAGCAAGAGAAGAGATATTTAATTACAAATTTCAATACCTTTTAATTCATTTTTACTTTATTTTCTAAAAATTCAATTTAATGTTATTGCATACATAATTTCCTTTAAAGATTAATCATACACGCACTTTTCAAATTGTCCTATATACATAAAATCACGTAAGCCATGTTCTAAATTAATATAATGTAGGGCAGATAACCACAAATGAACGTTTCGCAAGTTAACCTATATCAATACTTGCCAATATGTTTCCAGTTAAAGAGAGATGCCGGATGTTACTTCCGTCAATTATCAATCATAAATATGAGTAGAAAGGATGATAGATTATTCTTATAATTGTAGCTATTTTAGAAAATTTGGTGTCCAAGATGTTCAAGTGGATGTAAAGATTTTATTTTAGTATTATATTATTTTGCTTATTTTGTAATTGTTTATTACCATGCACTGACTCAAACACACCACTCCTCGTATTTCCTTTTAAAGGTCTTGATTGAATGTCGCATCCTCTCGCTATGCTAATTATCTGGGCTATCTAAATTTAAACACAGAGATATGACAAACGGTGGAGGCGGTGGGGAATAATTTAGAGTAAAAATTTTAAAATTGATATAACAGAGTTAGTTAGTTAGTTAGTTAGTTAGTTAGTTGACTGAATTTAGAATCAAAAATGTTTGTGGTTACACTGTGGTTAATTGTGGTTATTAATGTAAGAGATAGTGAAGGGATATAAAAGTAACGTCAGGAATATACAACCAGAAACTCCTGAATATTAGTTTATATCAGACCACAAGACAGATCATTTTAAATTGAATTTGACAGAAATATTTTACAAAGTGAAGAAGAATTGTTTTACTTTCAGTTAGTCACTCAAAGTCATGCAAAGAAGATGTCTTCAATGTTTTGAATGTAAATAGAATTTTAAGTCAATTAGTGTATGCGATCATGTAGATTCGCAAAATAATTTTTCCAGTTTTGTTAGAGAAGATTTCTCTTGCACAGAACCATTTTATTAGATTTAGTTTTGTTGGAATTACAAATGCGTTATGAATCAGCAAAATAATTGTATATATGTGTTAATTAAAAAAATTGCCCGTAGATTTAGTTCGAATCGCTAGTTTTGAACGTGTATTACAATCTGTAAATATTGATTTATTTAAAAGAAATTATTTTGTAGCACTGAGGTCACAGTTGTACACGGTGCATTAGTAGAGAGTACTATGGTACAACACAGTATTTTGCTTGGATTGCATTTACCCTTATTTAAGAAATGATTACAAGGAGTACATATTATGAATGTACTTTCCCGATTATGCTTGAAAATATACCGGTACAGTTGAGGTAGCAGTAGTCAACATTGTTTGTTAGAAGTGAATTCCACTTGGAAAATAGTTATACCCAAGTGCAATCCTATCCATGAAGAACTATGTTTCATAAGAGACTACCGCGATGCAGAAATTTTGGGCTGTACAGTGTTCAACAAATCTTGAATGGAGGATCATTCAAATAGTTCGCGACAAGCTGCCCCATAATATATGGTAAAACCGGAAGTAATCTTCAATAGCAAGAACCTACCTTACATTTTGAAACACTAGAAGGTTTTAACAGTCTCCAAGTTCCTGTATGTTTCTTACCATGTATTTCCTTATTATTTATACATCCATCGAAGGAGAAGCAGTTAAACGCCGGAGAAGGACCTCATTATGAGACAATGAAAAGACTACAGAGATACAGTGCGAAAACTAAATAAAAGGTGTGGGCCGGCAAAATAGTGATTTCCTTTTAAAATCAGTCGAGTTTTAGTTTTAAATTTAAGTCAAACGTTGACTAACCGTTAACGAACGTATACAAACACATGAACGACTTTTTGGGATACAAAACTTTTGAACAGTCCTACCAAAACATATTATCTTGCTTTACCTAGTATGAATTTTAACTAACAAATTGTATTATTCTGTTTTTTATCGTTACGTAACTTTTTATTCTAGATAAGTCTGTCAGTAAAATGCCAGGAAGTTAAATTTGATTAAATGTAACCTTAATAAAACCAAATTGATTAGCTTTAAGATTTTTCTTTAACTTTAACTTTAAGGTCAGTCCTTGAGGACTAGCCAAGAAACGTCACCAAGACAAAATCAATTACAAATTTCAATACGCTTTAAATTTATTTTTACTTTCTTTTCTAAAAGTCAATTTAATTTTATTGGTATGTAACAGGCAACATTTATACTTTTCAAAATATCAACCATATTTTAAATTATTAGACAAAGTAAAATGCATTCTGTCAATTTAAGTTGCCTATCACAAAGGCGATATTTTATTTTACATATTGAATACACATTGTCTTCCTATCGAAAAGAATAATTTAAATTAACAAACCCCTTATTGTAGCTTCAGCACTTACCGTTTCTGAGAACTGCTTGAAATTATACCGAGCTTTGCATACTGTTTGCATACATCGTGTAGGCTTCCTATTCCTAAGATCTCGGCCAACGAGTGCATCGATCAAAGGTCTGGCAAGTAACTGATCTATTTTTGATCCAGCTCGCTCTTCAAGCACTCTCATCCAGCGAGGACGTTGAATTCTCTTGTAGATAGTATAATTAGTGTATTTATATATATATATATATATATATATATATATATATATATATATATATATATATAATATATATATATATATATATATATATATATATATATATATATTATATATATATATATATATATATATATATATATATATATATGGTAGATAAGAATAAGTGAGTTATCATAAGATAACGATAAAATAATGTTACCTTTTCACTTTCAACCTCATTCTTCTTTTACATTACTGTGAAGGTTATTCAGATTCCAAAATTGAACATTGTATTTCTGTAAATAACATAATTGGTAATATACTATATATATATATATATATATATATATATATATATATATATATATATATTTGTTAAGATAGTAATTACATACTCACCCTAACCGTACTTTTATCGCGTCATGTAATTTTGGTTGCGGAAGATTAATTATAGTTACATAAGGCCTACGGTACAGTATAAGTAACAGTATTATCCTGGCAGAATACCGGACGCTTCGCAAGCGCTTGCCTTGTAATTGGTACGCGTTATTCACTTTGTTCTTAAGACCTCACCCACCGGTTAGGTTGCGTAAACGTAATGTAGCAAATTCTGACGAGTTAATTGCGTAATAGGGATCGCGGATACCTAACTTTGGTTATGTTATATTGATTTATTTACCTTAGACGTTAAGTATATTTAGAGTTGGATTTAATTCTTTGTACAATTGTATAGGAAGGACATTTGTTTATTATACAATTAAGTTCATATGGTATTTGCTCTTTATTTTGTTGTCGTTGTGGGTATTCGGATTCCTGGCTTGGAACTTTCTAGGAAAGTAACCCTATGGCTTGAAGGGCCTGGCGCCTAATAAATAAATAATTTGAGCTTGATATCGCCTACACCCATACTGGACGATTTGGTGCTACCGACCCACAGCGGAGCAGTGTAGTCCTTACTATTTGGTTTGGCGAATGGTTTCTTTCTTTATATTATTTTTTTGCTTTAGATCATAGCGTTTGGTAGCATGAATAACTTCCTTTAAAGATTAATCATATACACGTTTCCTTTTATTGTCCCACATACATAAAATCAAGTAAGTCATATTCTAAATTAATATAATGTGGGGCAGATGACCACACATGAACTTTTTGCAAGTTAACCTATATCCACCTGTGCCACGATGTGTCCTAGCTAAAGGGAGATGCTGGAGGTTACTTACGTCAATTATCAATCATTATAAACATGAGTAGAAAGAGTGTTATGCTTATTCTTATTGTTAGCGATTACTATTGTTATAATTGTAGTTGTGTTAGAAGATCTGGTGTCCACGATGTTCAAGTCAATGTAAGAATTTTATTTTATTACACATTATTTTTGCTTATTTTGTAATTGTTTATTACCATGTATTGACTCAAGCACACCACTCTCCGTATCTTTCCTTTTTAAAGATCTTGGTGCTAATTGCTAATTATCTGAGCCTTTAAACCCTCGAGATGTGACAGAATTGTACATCACGTTTCAAATGCATCTTTACTTGCACCGGTTTTTTTTAAAGTACGTAGTAGTGATATAGGGCCGACACTAATCCACAGTATACAAATTTCCCTATTCAAGGTCAAGCCAGTTAATCCTCTGTGCCGTACGCGCTTCCCACTTCAAAATCAAAGTTTAAAGGTCGTCAACGCTTAGAAATGTAGAATATTCAAGGTCAAAGATTTTGAGGGCCGGTTCTAATCCACCGTGCACGCGTTTCCCTATTCAAGGTCAAGTTATTTAATCCACCGTGCACGTACATGCTCCCCACTTGAAGGTCAACATTTAAAAATAGAAATTACAAGGTCGTCAATTCTTAGACATGTAGAATGTTTAAGTTATTGGTGGGAAGAATGAAAGGTTGTTTTCTCTGTGCTAATAAGTAGTGGTTCTTGTATTGGCTGAATCAATGTGACAATATAAAAATAGAATTAGCTCGTGTATCATATTACAATTCTTAGAAATATTTTCAAGCCTATTGGTTTCAAGGATGCCGGTTTATAATAAAAGGCTTGCTTGGGGACGATTGAGTTTAGCAGAAATGACGAAAGTAGTACGAAGAGAAATTAAAACAAAAGTATTAAATGTAGAGGAGGGAAAGAAGAGACTAGATGTACTACTAAAGGAAACAAAAGAATTAAAACTAGATGTAGAGTTGTATGACATGAAATAAAAATGCATCAGCTTCGAGTCAGCAATGCAGAATTATAAAACATGCGTGCTTGGTGTAGAGAGATAACGTATTTGTGTGAAATGTGAATTGTAAATGAAGTGTTCATATAAAAGATTAATTGAAAATTTGGGGATGCATGAATTAAAGTGGATTTCTAGTTGTTCGCATCACTGTTTCGTGAATTTACGGAAAAAAGTTATTAGAAATAGAAGAAAAATATTGAAATAAAAAATAAAAGCTTTTAAAAGTAACATGTTTTATATATGTATGTATGTTAATTATATGCAATTGTGTAATTGATGATATGCACTGAAAAATGTATGTTAAGTGTACGGAATGGGGAAAAACGTAACTCCAAAGAGATAAAAGAGATACAACACGAGCAAATATGGACTTGCTTTTCGCGGGATTCAGTGGGGTTCTAGCATGGAAAGACAAAGTCCTCAAAGTGCCGCCTTGAATTAAATGAAATTTGACCCTATTTCTCAATCAAAATAAAAATTTTGAAACAAGATTGCGTTCACCTTTGCGTATATTATTTTACCAAAGTAAGATTAAAGCTGGTCTACTAAACTGAAATGCAAATTTAAAACCACTTACGAGTACTAAACATACACAATTTTGTAATGTTTCCATAAATCGATTGAAAATAGGACAAATTTCCAATTTAAATGCACAGTAACGGACGTATTTTAATTAAACTACACAATTGAAGCATAAGAGATAATTTTCTCTTTACGTAGGTGTCAGACATCTATTTATAGCACTCGGTTTATGAAAGTCCGATTTAAAGTACCAAACTATAATTTTTTATTACGAAATTATAAACTTGACCAATGGTTTCAATTTATATGATGTATGTAAGTTATTTAGTGTAAAACAAAACTTCAAACGCCAATTCAGCATTCCCGTACAATTTATCTCTAGCAAAAGATATGCAAAATTTATATATATTTTGTAGGAAAAATATTTCACTTAGATCATATTATTATTAAATGGGTGACGTAATTAAATAAGATCGTTTATATTAGTGTACTAAATGCAACATGCAGAAAATCGCTTTATTCATCAGTTTCTCGTGCAGATATAAAATGTTATTGTTTATAAATTTAATGCGATTTTATACTATTACATTTTTGATGTGCAGGTATCATTATAACTTGTATTTGACTTTAAAAATTGAAATCTAACATGTAAATCTTAGTATTATTTTCATAATGTATTTTTCAAGTTATCATTTCTCTTTTTAGTATTAGGGACTAATTATATACTTGAACTAGTTTCTGGGAATTATTTTTGCATGGTTGTATTAAATGGTTTCCTTCGTGTGCAAGTTACCACTAATAATAATAATTTTTGGATTCAGTTTCATATTTTTCCCTGCACATACGGGGTGTTTCAAAAAAGGTCGCCCTGTTAGAACACTGAAAAATAAGTGGAGTTTGTTTATTAAAAAATTTTCAGCTGTATTTCGGCTATCTTCATACTTTTTATACGAGAACTATATTTATCTTACATAAGAGTAAAAATTTTTCATTAAACGAAAAAATTAAACTGTGTTTAAAAACTGTTAGTTTTCAATGTCTTTAGTGTTTTGCACAAATGAATTATATGTATATTTCCAATAATAATACCAAATGAATTAAATATTTCTTATTTTTAATGTTATGCTTAAACTCATTAATAGAATAGAATAGAACATTTGCAAAATGACTAACGAAATTTGTGATGCGCGGCATTTTCATGCAAATGTGATTTAAATAACTAATTATATATTTTAATTTCTTTTTCACTTTTAACCTTAAATAAAACAACTGTTAAATAGTTTCAATGTCTGCGCTGTTTACATAAATAGATACATACCTAAAGACAATGAGAATATTTTATTATAGAAATAATAAAACATAAAAACAATTTAACATTTACAATTAAAAATATATACAATAAATTCCACAAAAAACTAATCTAAAAAACAAAAAGTTCCTAAACTACACTATACACGTTAATTCAAATATTTGTGTCTCTAGGTTCTCTAATGTACGCAGCACGTTTTCAGTTTTAGTATATTTAGTCTAATTTCTTAACTGTTGCTTAGCCTTAGCTAACTCAACAGTTAATTGCTCAACACGAGCCACTAGAACCTGTTTGTATATTCTGGAGAATATTGTTTACCCACATCACGCTCTTGCCCTAAATTCACGCAATGTTGAAGGACCTTGAGTAAGCTGTGTTGGTGGTGGTGGAGTTGTTGCAATGTCTTCCTGGTAATAATCCCTGTAGTAGGATGATTTTTCCTACTTACGAATTTGCCGAAGTGGTGGTGGAAGTGGTAATTCTGATGTGGCAGCAACAACTTGTTGCTGGTGTAATACTAGAAAACTAATAAATTGCATTAATAATGTGTTAATAAAATATAAATCAGTAAAGAGAATTCAATTAAGTAATATACTTTCAAAATATCGAGAAGAGTCATCATCCACACCTCACATCTCTGACAGAGTTAACTGGAGTTGTCGGGACCGGTACAGGACTGGTGGCTCAAACATGCTGCACCAATAGATCGTTTAGTATATTGACTTTCTCCTTCATTGATAATTTAGATTTCTTCCTGGTCCATCGTGACTACTACTATAGGTAATGAATGCGTATTCCATAAAACTTTAACACTATACACATGTCAACATGTTAACGTTAACAGAATTGAAAAAAGTGGAAGTGGTTATACGATGTACAAACCTCTGCAAAAAGGTGATGCAGCATAATACATGAGAAAGTATTGATTCCAGCAAGGTTTTGAATATAATATATAATATATAATATATAATATATAATATATAATATATAATATATAATATATAATATATAATATATAATATATAATATATAATATATAATATATAATATATAATATATAATATATAATATATAATATATAATATATAATATATAATATATAATATATAATTATATATATATATAATATATAATATATAATATATAATATATATATAAATATATAATTAAATTAATAATAATTAATATTAATATAATAATAATAAAAAATTAAAAAATAGTAATAGTAATAGTAAAGTAATAAATTAAATAATTAATATAATATAATAATTTAATAATTAATAAATTAATTATAATAATAATAATTAATAATAATATAATATAATTAATATAATAGTATATATATAATATATAATATAATAATTAATACAATAGTAAATAATTAATTTTAATATAATATATTAGTAATATAATGTAATACGTAATACGTAATAATAAACGTAATACGTAATAATAAAAATAAGTATTAATACGTAATATGAATGAATGTTACGTAATATTAATATAATATAATGTATAATGTAATGTAATTAATATAATGTAAATTAATTGATAAATGTAATTAATGTAATAATGTATAATAAGTAATGTAATGTAATGTTTAAAATGTAATGTAATAGTAATAAATTAATTTACGTTAGTTAAGGTTAAAATGAAATTTTAACATATAATATTAATGTAATAATACAATAGTAATCAATATAAATAATGTAAAAATTAAACATTAAAAAAATAAATTACAAGAAATTAATAATGTACAATTACAATGTAATAATGTAATAATGTACAATGTACAATTAAATGTAAATGTACAATTAATTAATGTAAAAATTAAATTACAATTTGTAAAAATGTAAATTAATAATAAATTAAATTAAAATGTACAATTAAATGTAAAATTAAAAAAATGTACATGTAATAATTAATATTATAATGTACATGTAAATAATTAATGTACAATGTAAATGTAAATGTAAATAATTAAATTAAATGTAAAAATGAATTAATGTAAATGTACAATGTAAATGTAAAATGTAAAATGTACAATGTAAATGTACAATGTAAATGTAAATGTAAAATGTTTTAATAAAAATTTTAAAATAATTAATGTAATAATGTAAATGTACAATGTACAATGAAATGTAAATAATTACAATGTAAATGTTTTAAATAATGTACAATTACAATGTAAATGTCATATAAATATAAAATATTACCGTGAAAATGGTATATATTATCATCACATAGCTATCTAAATGATCATTATAAAGAAATTCCTACGATTGAACAGGGAAAACAATTATAATTCTTTGTTACTTGCAAAAATTTGTTAGGAAAATAATAATATATATAAAAAATAGGAATAAAAAACAGAATAACAGCAGAATAAAAAGTTATTTTAGTTCTAAGCCAAACACTAATGTTTTGAACTTCCAGTCTTTAAAATGGTAACCTTATATAATAAATTGTAATAATTTGTTTGGTCTAAATATATTGCAGTTCACAAAAAATATTGATGCCTATTATATTCGATATTAGGTAAATAATAATGTAACAATTAAGTTTAAAATTTTATTATACAATGTTACTTTATTTCATTTTTATCTGATTGTATTTTCTTTAATGATTATTTAATTTTCTTGTACCTGTAGAGTAATAAACATTATTATTATTATTATTATTATTATTATTATTAATGCACAATGCAAAATGCAAATGCAAATTAAATTAAATTAAATGTACAATTTAAATGAAATGTAAATGTAAAATACAATTACAATGAATATAAATATAAAATATTAAAATGGTATATATCATCATGATTATCTAAATAATTTATAAAGAAATTTACGATTGAACAGAGGAAAACAATTATAATTCTTGTTACTTAAAATTAATGTTAAAAGTAAAACCCGTATATACTAAAAAAAGGAATAAAACATAATAACAGAAATAAAAATTATTTCTCAGTTTAAGCCAAACACTAACTGTTTACTGAACTCTCCAGTCTTTAAAATGGTAACCTTATATATAAATTTAGAGGTAATTTGTTTGGTCTAAATATAAAGTTCAAAAAATATTGATGTTTATTCGATATTAGGTAAATAATATTTAACTAATTAAGTTTAAAATTTTATTATACAATGTTACTTTCATTTTTTTTATCTGATATGTATTTTCTTTAATGATTACTCTTAATTGGGTTCTTGTACCTGTAGAGTAATAAACATTATTATTATTATTATTATTAATAAATGCAAATAAATGTAAATGTACAATGTACAATGAAATGTAAATGTAAAATTACAATGTACAATGTAATATAAATAAAAATATTACCGTGAAAATGGTATATATCTATCATTAGCATAGCTATCTAAATGATCATTATAAAGAAATTCCTACGATTGAACAGAAAAACAATTATAATTTTTGTTACTTGCAAAAATTAATGAAAGTAGATAATATATACTACAAAAAATAGGAATAAAAACCAATCAACAGCAGAATAAAAATTTTTCAGTTTAAGCCAAACATAACTGTTTTGAACTCTCCAGTCTTTAAAATGGTAACCTTATAAATAAATTGCCTACCGAGGTAATTTGTTTTTAAATATTTGCAGTTAAAACAAATATTGATGTTTATATTCGATATTAGGTAAATAATAGTTAACAATTTTTAAAATTTAATAAATGTTACTTTCATTTCATTTTGTATCTGATATGTATTTTTAATGATTACTTTAATTGGGTTTTGTACCTGTAGAGTAATAAAATTATTATTATTATTATTAATACAAATGCAAATAATACAAGTAAATGTAAATAAAATGTAAAGTAATAATTAATGTTTAAATTACAATGTAAATTCAATACAATAAATATAATGGATAATGTATAAGGATAATAAGTATAATGTATAATGTATAATGTAAATGTAATGTATATGTATAATATATTTATATGTAAGTATATGTATATGTATATGTATATGTATATTATATGTATATGTATAATGTATATGTATATGTATATGTATAATGATAAATGTAAATGTATATGTATATGTAAATGTATATGTATATGTAATTAAATGTTAAGATAAATGTATAAAAATGATATGTTAATGTATATTATATGTATATGTATATTAATGTATATGTATATGTATATGTATATGTATATGTATATGTATAATGTATAATGTATATGTATATGTAAATGTATAATAAAAATGTATATGTATATGTAAATGTATATGTAAATTATAATGTATATGTATATGTATATGTATTGTATATGTATATGTATAATGTATATGTATAAATTTATATGTATATGTATATGTATAATGTATATGTATATGTATATGTATATGTATATGTATATGTATATGTATATGTATATGTATATGTATATATATGTATATGTATAAATTAATGTATATTAATGTATATGTATATGTATTGTATAATGTATATGTATATGTATATGTATATGTATTTAATGTAATTTAATGTAAATTTAATGTATAATGTATAATGTATAATGTAAATGTATAATGTATAATGTATAATTATAATTATAATGTATAATATAATTATAATGTATAATGTATAATGTATAATGTATAATTATAATGTATAATTATAATTATAATGTATAATTATAATTATAATGTATAATGTATAATGTAAATTATAATTATAATGTATAATGTATAATGTAAATGTATAATGTATAATGTATAATTTTATAATGTATAATGTATAATGTATAATGTATAATGTATAATGTATAATGTATAATGTATAATTATAATGTATAATGTATAATGTAAATGTATAATGTATAATTATAATGTATAATGTATAATGTATAATGTATAATTATAATATAAATGTATAATTATTGTATAATGTATAATGTATAATTATAATGTATAATGTATAATGTAAATGTAATAATTATAATGTATAATGTATAATGTATAATATAATGTATAATGTATAATTATAATGTATAATGATAATGTATAATGTATAATGTATAATTAAATGTATAATGTATAATGTATAATGATAATGTATAATGTATAATGTATAATGTATAATTATAATGTATAATGTATAATTTAAAATAATTATTTTTTATTTTTTAATGTTTTATTTAAATTATAATTAAATTTTTATAAATTAATTATTGTAAATTATAATGTTTGTTAAAAATTATAAAAATGTATAAAAATTTTTAAATTTAAAAATTAAATTAAAATAATGTTAATTAATTAAAGTTTGAAAGAAAGTATAATTATAATGTAAAGTAAAGATAATTAATTAAAATTAAATTATTGTAAATGTAAAAATTGAAAAAAGAAATTAAAGAAATTTTAAATAAATTAAAGATAATATTTAAGAAAAATGAAATGTTAAGTATAAATAATATTAAATAAATTATAATAAAGATAAAAATTTTTATAATTTAATTTAAAATTTAATTATTTTAATTAAAGATTGATAATGATTTATAAGTTAATTTAATGAAATTAAATTTTGAATTAATGTTAAAGTAAAGAAAAATTTAATAAATTATAAAAAAATAATGAAATTATTGATTGTAAAAAATTATAATTTTTATAATGTTTTTAAAGATAATGTATTTAAGTTTTAAAGAAATTTTGATAAAAAAAGTATATTTTAAGTATAATTAAATGAAATTATAATTATAATTTTAATGTTAATGAAGTTAATTAAAGTTAAATAATTATAAAAAAAAATTAAAGAAATTTTTTTGTTAAAGAAAATGTTTTATTGATTTAAAGAAAATTAAAGTATAATAAATTAAAATAAGTAAAGTAATGAAAATGTATAATTAAATAAATAAGATAATTAAATAAAAATAAACAATTTTTGGGAAAAAAAACTTAAATTGAAAACAAGATCCCAAAATTTTTTTAAAAATAAAAATGATAAAATTTTCAATTTGAAAAATTAAAAAAACTAAATTAAATTAACATTTAAAAACTATAAATAACAAAATTTATAAAAATAATATCTTTTAAATATTGTTAAATCCCAAAATACAAACCAAACACTTAACAAATTTTAATTAAAACAATAATATTTAAGGAAAAAACCCCAATTACATTTAAAATTCTGGCCCGAAAAACTTTTTAAAAAAATTTCATTATTTTAAAAAGAAGAGGGATAAAATTGTTTAAAGTTTTTATGTAAATTTTACTTTTAACCAAAAGTTTAAAATTTAAAAAAACAAATAATAGACCATCTTTTTTAAAAAACATTAAAACCTTTCTTTTTTTTCAGAACTTTCCTTTCTAAAAAAATTTTCGTAAAAAAGTAAATTTTGAAGATTAATTAACATGAAAATCCTTAGTTTTCCTTTTATTGGCTAATAATTGAAAAATTAACATTTACGTAAAAAAAACCTAAAAACTTCCTTTGTAAGAATGTTTATTGACAAACCAATTTTTAATTTAAAACAGAAAAGGAAGCAACTGATATTTTGGTTTAAATAAATGAACAATTTTCCAGAAATTAGTTACCAAAAGAAACAAAAGTTTCTTTCTGACATTAAATTAATTATTCCTAAAAATAAAAAAACTATCTTTAAGTTTTCACCAAAACTATAGGTTTCCAAAATTATAAACCAAATTCCAAGGCCATTTTAGTGAATTTTCTTAAATCAGCAAAACATTTACTTGTTTTAAATATTGGAAAAAATTAATTAAAAATTCCCCTTTTTAAAAAAATGATATTTCAAAATTAAGATATTAATTTAATGTTATTTCACTTTTTACGTACCTTAAAAGAAAAAAACAAGTTCTTTTTGGTAACCTTCTTTTCCCTTTTATAAACCTTATTTTCAAATAGAAATTTTAAAAATTAATTAAATGGGGCCCTTAGGATATTTTTAATAAAAAGAAAATTAAGACAAAATCACCTAAAAATTATTTGGTTGTTGTAAACCTTTTTATTTCGGAAGGATAAGTTTTTGGTTTTATTGGAAAAGTATTCATTTCCGGGAAACAAAAGTTTACCTTTTTGAATAAAACAAAAAATAATTAATTTTTAAGGTTTACAGAAAGCCGCACCATGCCCTAAATTATCCAAACCATCCATCAAAAATTATGAAAAATTTTGTAAGACAAAACAATTTGTCCCGTTTTTGAAGTGAATATAAATATTTAAAAAATTTAAAGAAAGGAATTCCCGTTTAATAAGTTTTCACCTTTATAATTAAAAAAAACCATTTAATGTTTACGCCTTTTTTAATTGTTCAAATTTGAAAATCCTAATTTTGGCTTGGTTTTTTAAACCTAAAGAAAAATTGCTTTAAATTAAAATGTTAAATTTTCACCCAGGAAACTTTTATTAAAATTTAACAAAAGTATTTGAAAAAAAAGAAATTAAAATTTCAAAGAAGGGTCTGCTGTGGCTCCATTGTAATTAAACATAATTAATTTGAAAAGAAAATTTGTAAGAAAACCCTTATTATGTTGTTTGAAGTGAATATTAAAATTAAACAATAATTTTAATAACGAAAAAATTGTTTAAATGGTTTTGGCTCAAATTCATTGTAGCCTTGTTTTAAGTTTTCCTTTTGGTATTTAGGTTTTTTTTTTTCCTAGACCTTAAGAAATCTTTACCAATTATATGTTAAATTTCCAAACTTAATTTAAATAAGTATTAAATTAAATTTTAAAAATTACAAAAGTTCTCATTTCTTTTCATTTTAAAACTTCCTTATTGAAAAGATATTTTTTAGAAACGGGTTATTTTTGTTAATTTTAAAGTTCATATTTTAAAAAATTTTCCCAAAAATAAGTTAAATTTTTTAAAGTGTTTTTTAAATTTCATTTTACTTGTAAATGTTTGGTTTTATTTTAATTTAAAATTTTAATTTAATGTATTATTTTATAAATTTTATATTGGTTAAGTTTTAAATGTTAATTAATAAGGTTATGTTTATGTTTAATTTTTAAATTTAAAAATTGTTTATAATTTTAAAATTTTAAAAAATTATATGAAAGATAATGTAATGTTATAAAGTTTAATTGTATAATTTAAATAAATTAAAAAATAAAAATGTATTTTATTATATGTTAATTAAGTTTAATTTATAATGTATAAATAATGTATAATGTATAATGTATAATGTATAATTATAATGTATAATTATAATGTATAATTATAATGTATAATGTATAATTATAATGTATAATGTATAATGTATAATGTATAATTATAATATAATGTATAATGTATAATTATAATGTATAATGTATAATGTATAATGTATAATGTATAATGTATAATGTATAATGTATAATTATAATTATAATTAATGTATAATTTAATGTATAATGTATAATGTATAATGTATAATGTATAATGTAAATTATAATTAAATGTATAATGTATTAAAATGTATAATGTATAATTATAATTATAATGTATAATTATAATGTATAATGTATAATTTGTATAATGTATAATGTATAATGTTAATGTTAATGTTAATTTAATGTATAATTATAATGTATAATGTTAATTAATGTTAATGTATAATTTAATTGTATAATTGTAAATGTTAATGTTAATTTAATGTAAATTTAATGTTAATGTAAATGTTAATGTATAATTAATAATGTATAATGTATAATGTAAATGTAAATGTATAATGTTAATTAATGTATAATGTAAATGTTAATGTTAATTAATGTTAATGTTAATGTGTTTTTGTAATGTAATGTTTTTTGTTGTTTGTGTTGTTGTTTTTGTTGTTAATTTTTTTGTGTAATGTTTGTAATTTTAATGTGTAAAATTAAGTGTAAATTTAAGTTTGTATTTAAGTGTAATGTAAGTGTTTGTTTTTGGTAAGTGTAATGTAAATTAAGTAAGTAAAGGGTGTAATTTAATTAATGTAAGTAAGTTAAGTTAAGTTAATTAAGTGTAATTTAAGTTTGTGTGTAATTTTTGTTAATGTGTGTGTAATTTTAAGTAATGTAAAGTGTAAGTTAAGTAAATAAGTAATTTAATGTAATAAGTAAATAATGTAAGTGTAAGTGTAATGTAAAAGTGTAAGTAATTTTAATAATAATGTGTAAGTAATAATAAAGTTAATTGTAATGTTGTAATTTGTAAGTGTAATGTAATGTTAATTTGTAATGTTAATGTTTAAATGTGTAATGTTAATGTTAATGTGTTGTTTGTTGTGTATAATGTGTAATGTAATGTTTTGTTGTGTTTGTGTAATGTGTATGTAATGTTAATGTAATGTTAATTTGTTGTGTAATGTGTTGTGTTGTTGTTTGTAATGTGTAATGTTATGATAATTAAATGTGTAATTGTAATTGTTAATTTGTTGTGTAATGTAAATTTAATGTGTAATTAATTTAATTTTTAATTGTGTAATGTTTGTGTAAATTTAATGTGTAATTAATGTGTAATTTGTGTAATTAATGTGTAATTTTTGTGTATTGTATGTGTAATGTTTATATTATAGTGTATGTTATTGTATTGTATTATGTGTTGTGTAATTGTTATTTAAGTTATAATATGTATTGTATATGTATAGTGTATATTATAATGTATAATGTATATGTATAATTATATGTATAATTTAATGTATAATTAATGTATAATGTATAATGTAATAAATTATAATGTATAATTATAATTATAATTATAATGTATAATTATAATGTATAATATAATGTATAATTATAATGTATAATGTATAATGTATAATTATAATTATAATGTATAATTATAATTATAATTATAATGTATAATGTATAATGTATAATGTATAAAATTATAATGTATAATGTATAATTATAATGTATAATTTTGTATAAGTATAATGTATAATAAATGTATAATGTATAATTATAATGATAATGTATAATGTATAATGTATAATGTATAATTATAATGTATAATGTATAATGTATAATTATAATGTATAATGTATAATGTATAATTATAATGTATAATTAAATATAAGTATAATATTTGTATAATTATATAAATGTATAATGTATAATGTATAATGTATAATGTATAATATAATGTATAATGTATAATGTATAATGTATAATGTATAAATAATGTATAATGTATAATGTATAATTATAATGTATAATGTATAATGTAAATGTATAATGTATATAAATGTATAATGTATAATTAATTATAATGTATAATGTAAATTATAATGTATAATTATAATTATAATGTATAATGTATAATGTATAATTATAATTATAATTATAATGTATAATTATAATAATTATAATGTATAATGTATAATGTATAATGTATAATTATAATGTATAATGTATAATGTATAATTATAATATATAATATAAATATAAATATAACATATAAAATATAAATATAAAATATAAATATAACATATAAATATAAATATAAAATATAACATATAACATATAAATATAAAATATAATATATAATATATAATATATAATGTTATTTTTTTCTTTTAAAATTTTCTTTTATTGGTATAAATTTTTAAATTATTCTCTGTTTCCACTGTTATTTAGATAATTTGATATTTCCTTTTTAAATTTTTAATTTAATTTTATATCTTTATTCTATTTTGCATTTTTTAGCTTTGCTACCCTTTTGAATAAAATTTGTTCATATTAATTGTTTTATATTCATATTTAATAATGTTCTCCTGTATTTTAATTATTCCCCAAACAAATATAACAAAGTAAAATGATTGCATATGTTACACAATTTTATGGTATAATTTTTAATTATATTCAGAATATATAATGGAGCATATCCAGAACACAATTTTTATATAGTCGTAAAGAATTCTTATTAGTTGCTATTTACAAACATTTTAGTAAAAAATTTGGCTTTTTTTAATTGCTTTATATGTGGTTTCCACGATAAATTTTGTCCATTATATAAGAATTTGGTTACACATTTATTTTGGTTTTTTAAATAATTTTGAAATTTCAGTTTGCAAAATGAATGCATTCGGTTTTTTGTTAATATTTTAAATTATGTTTGCTTTTTATATTAAATCATTTTGTATGTTGCATTATTTTTTTCCCTAAAATAATAAATATTAATACATATATTATAAATGTATTTATTTAATTTACAATTAAATAAAGTTACGCTATTTATCCCAAATTATATAATTTCTTATAAACAATTTTAAACACAAAACGTTTTGTTAAATGATTTAATAAATTAAACATTTTTTATCTATACAATTTTTAAATTCCGTACTTATACAATCATATTTTTAATAAAAACACTGCTGTTATTTTATAGAATATTTTGTATTTTAATATGACATTGTTCTATAAATTTTAATACTGGTATTTTTTAAATTTCTTTAAATAAATATCTTGTTTACAATTTAAATTTTATAGTTAATAAATATAATATTTAATTCTTATATTTTTAATATTACAATTGATGTTTTAAAATATTTTATAAATTCTATTGTAAATAGAGTAAATTTAATTTTTAATAGCATATTAATCGTCTATTAGAATTTCTTTTAATTTTAGTTTAGCATTATCTTCTATTAAACAAATCGTTATATCCATAGGATTGTGTATCCAAAAAATTTTTTTACATTCTGTTACTCTTAAATTCGTGTAATTATTGCAATACTGTTTCAAAATTTTTAAATTTCTCCTTAAATGCTTTGGTTCTGTTATTATAATTTTGTATTAAATGCTAATTTATTTTTGCCAGTTAACTTTTTATTCTTAAACATCTGTGGTTTGTAAATTAATACTAAACAATTTAAATTGTCTTTTTGCTTCATATTTTGCGTCTGGCTGTTTTTTTGTTAAAATTAATAAATTTATTTATATTTATAAATGAATAAATTTTTGGTTATTTTTTAATTAAAATATTTATTTATTTTTTCGGTATACATTTTATTGCTTTTATGCTTTATAAAATATTTATAATCTGTGTCATTTTTATGTTTACAATTTTAAATTTTAGTTTGATTTTACTTTTACATATCCATTAATTTAGCATTTTTTAATATTTAATTTGTGTATCTTATAAATTATATTAATATTTGTAGCTTAATACAAAAATTATCTATTAAAATACTTTTATTTAAAAATTTTATAATTTAATTTATGTCATTTTCTAATAAGGGTATTAAAATTATAACAGGAACGGTTATAATAAATTTTTATATCTTTTATAATCATTTAGATAAATAAATTTTAATGGATACTGATTTTACAGCAAAAATATCTGTTTTTTAATTGATTTATAAAATAATTTAAATATAATTAGCTCTTAGATTGTTATATCGTTTAAACAATTATAATTTGTAAAATATCCTCTGCTTTAAATGTTTTTAATATTATTTATTGTTAATATAAATTTTAATTCCCGTGCAAAAACATTAAATTATAAATTTGTTATAAATTTTTTAAAATATATAAAATAATATAAATTAAATATAATAAAATTTGGTATTAAATTTAAAGAAATTAATAAATTAACATAAAATGTAAATTTTAAAATATGGACTTACAATTATCAAACGAATAATAAACTAATATAAAAATATCACAGTTATAAAATTATATAAAAATATCACAGAAATAATATAATTTTTGCTCGTTATTAAAAATTTTTTTTGTTGATTGGCTTTTTTTCATTTTATCTTTTATAAATTTTTACAAAATATATTATAATGGTATTAAATTTTCTTTTTTACAATTCATTTTACTTATAATTTTGTTATTTTTTTTAATATTTTATCTTATAATATTTTAATTTTATATTTTTTAATTACTATTTTTGTTTTAAATAATTTATTTCTTTAATTTTTCTTTATTTCATAATATTAAATTTTTAAATACCTATTAGCAAATGTATTTATTAAGAATTACATCTGTTTGCCTACATACGGTACTTTATTTAACGTCATTATTTCTTTATTTTGCTTTATATTTAAATTTAAAAAAATTTTTAATTTAAGATTTAAATTTTCACAAAATATCGTTATGTATTTTAAAAAATTTTGATATTATACAACTATAAATTCCAAATTTTAATTAAATTCATTTAAAATAAATTCAAATAACATCATTATTTACTTTTTTTTAAATGTCAACACATATTTATCTAAAATAATTCAATTTTTTAAATATAATATATAATTATAAATATAATATATAATATATAAATAATATATAATATATAATATAAATATATTATATAATATATAATATATAATATATAAATTAATATATTTATAATATATAATATATAATATATAATATTAAATATAATGTATAATGTATAATGTATAATGTATTGTTTGTATTGTTAATGTATAATTATAATTTTATAATATATAATATATAATATATAATATATAATATATAATATATAATATATAATATATAATATATAATATATAATATATAATATATAATATATAATATAT
The DNA here is from genome assembly GCA_036346205.1 of Vesta saturnalis. Taxonomy (NCBI): domain Eukaryota; kingdom Metazoa; phylum Arthropoda; class Insecta; order Coleoptera; family Lampyridae; genus Vesta; species Vesta saturnalis. Next base: position 3,871 of record JARFJB010000606.1, on the reverse strand, counting down.
AATTATATAATATATAATATATTATATAATATATAATATATAAATATAATATATAATATATAATATATAATATAAATATATAATATATAATATATAAATATAATATATATAATATATAATATATAATATATAATATATAATATATAATATATAATATATAATATATAATTATATAATATATATAATATAAATATATAATAATATATAATATATAATATATAATATATAATATATAATATAATATATAATATATAATATATAATATATAAATATAATATAATATATAAATATAATATATAATTTAATATATAATAATAATAATAAATAATATATAATATATAAATAAAATTTAAATATATAATATATAATATATAATATATAAATTAAATATAATATAAATAATAATAATAAATTAAATATAAAATAATATATAATATTAATAAATAATAAATATAAATATAAATTAATAATAAATAAATATAAAATATATAATATATAATAAAATATATAATATATAAAATAATATATAATTATAATATATAAATATAATATATAAATTAATTATAAATATAAATTTATAAATATAATATTAATATATATATTAATATATAAAATATTTAATATTTAATAATATATTATATAATATTAATTAAATATATTATTAAAAAAAATAATTTAAAAAATTATAATTAAAATATAAATATAAATATAATTAAAATAAAATATTAAAATAAATTTTTTAAATAAATTATAATTTAAATATTTTAAATTAAATTAAAAAATTATAATTATAAAATAAATTAAATATTTATTAATAATTTTTAATTATATTATAATTATAATATAAAATAAATATATAAATATAAATATAAATTAAATATAAAAATATTAATTTTTATAATTTAAATTTAAAAATTGTAATCGTTACTAATAAATATTTAATGATATAGTTTTAATAAATTATATTTTAAAAAAAAAATAAAGGAATGTTGGGCATTAAAACGAAATTTAATAAAGGTGAAAGTATTCCAAAGATCGTAACGGGTTAAATTCAATTAATACAAGAAGTAGGAAAATGTTAAATGATAAACCAAAATATTCTTTGTGTTTCAAAACTCATTAAGGTTTAAATACATACTCCTTAAATACTTAAATTGAATTACTTTTATTTTTGATTCAAGAAAAGTTATTCCTTTGAATTTATGCTTTTAAACCAAAAAATATTTTAATTTTGATATAACTTGGTTTTAGTAGTATGAATTGAATTTAAAATGTATTATTCCAGTTAAAAACAAAAATGAATTTGTAAAGTCCTTATAATTAAACTGTATTAAGAATTCAAGATATAATCAAAATAAAATTTATTTGACCAAATGAAATTTGTTTTCGAAAGCAATTTTAATCTAAAGATTCTTTTAAGACTTAAATTGAAAATTGTTTGACTAAAAGATCCGTAAAAGGGTTTAGATTCATTTTAATGGTATTCATAATTTAGAATATACAAACATAATGCCCTATTTTTTTAAAAATTAAAATGTGTTGCCAAAGGTTAAATTATGCAAAGGCAACATGCTAAAGGTGAAGTTGTTTTAGCTCGTAATTTATTCAACCTCAAAACATGTTTCTTGAAAATTTTAAAAATTATTAATACATTTTATGTGATGGTATAATGAAAATTGTTTACTTAAAAAAAATTAGGGGTTTTCCAAAGGGCACCTTGGCAACCGAATTTTACATTTAAATGAAAATAGGCTCCATTTAAGGTTTCAACTTACGTTAAAGTTTATTTAATAGATAAAGGTACGGTAGTAAAAATGTTAAAAAATATACGATTTTACTGTTTTCAGCAATTCAAATGATGGAAAATTTAATTATGATTAGTTTTTGAACTAGGTGACGTAAAAAAGAAAAGTTAAACAAAGATTAATTTGTTTTCCATTCAAAATATATTTACCAAATGTTTTAAATGAAAATCAAAATTTATAAACAAAGAAAGTTTCCAAAAATAATAAAGGCCTAAAATTAAGTTTAGATTTATTGCTTTTCAGATTTATGATGTAAGAAAATTGTAAACTTTTGGAAATAGTAAAAATTTTAACTTTGAAAATGAAAATTTTCATGTTCCAAAGGGTTTCCAGAATAAGATACGATAAATTAAAAAACCATAAAGGAACGTTTTCACATTTAATAATAAGGAACAATGATGGTTTTCACAGGGTTAATTTTAAAAATTTTATTAAATCGTTAGATTTGTCAGATTTGTATCTAAAACGGACGTTCTTTTTGTTGAATTTTCAAAATTTTAAAATTTTTAAGTTTAAAACTTGTCCTTACTATTATAAGTTTAGCATTATGTATTTAAAATTACACAATAAAGTTAGAATTTTACAAATTAATCTAATTTTATTGAGAGAATTAGGTTTGGCCAATGTTTAACTTGTAAAGCTAAAATGTACATAAAAAATTTGATCCCATTCCAAAGTGTGTATTTTGTATAGACTAAATAATTATATGGAAATTAGAAACCATTTGGGATTTTTTTTGTTGAAATAATTTGAAACTTTAGTTTAATAAAACCGATGACAAATTTTATTAATATTGAAACATCATAAATTACATAATCCGTGATTACCATTGGACCGAAATATGGCCCCGTATTTAAAATTAAAAAATTAGTTACATTGATAAAAGTAATTTAATTATTACAAAATTTGGTTTTTAAAATTATTAAAGTTCAAAAAACCTATATTAGTTTTAAAAGTTGGTTAAAAAAATATCGTTTAAATACCCATGCTCACAATCTCAAAATAATTTGACAAAAATTTTTAAATTAAGTTAAATGGGAACTGTGGAAAATGTCTAAATATAAGGTATCTTTAGTCAAATGGGGGGGTGTATGGTCCTTCTAATATCAAAACCAAATTTTCATATTTAAATTTTGATGATATGCTTATCATTCAAATGAATAAGTGAAGTTATTTAATAAACCCATTTGGGTTTGTTTTTAGACGTTTAAAACTTTTATCAATTTTCATTATTTAAATTTCCAATAATGCTAAGCCTTTAAGGTCGATAACATTAAATTTTCAGTTCTTTGTTCTATGTGGTTAAAGAAAATGAAAACATGGAAAACATGTTGAATTTTGGACTTCCAAAAATGTATTTGTTAAAATTGTAAAAATCAAAGGTTTACCCCAAGTTCAAACAGTCAGATAAATATTATAAACTATTTTGTTTGATTGTAATAAGGCAAATCCTTTGGGTCAAAAAACATATTGTTTCCCCGTAAAAATTTTTCTTCAAAAACCTTAAGAATTTGAAAACAATTAAAAACTTGGTAAGTAGTGTCAAACACAGAAAGTACCTAAGCTTTTTGATGGGAAGTCCTCTAAAGCTATTTTTTGACTGAAATTTAATTTTTAACTGTTGATAAATAAAGTGTGCAAATGAAGTTATTATTAAGACTTATTTGATAAAAAATTAAATTAACAATCCATTAAAAGTTTTTGAAATTGGTTACTGATAAAGTCAATTTTAACTTTTAATGAAGTAATAGGATCTTAACGATTGGTTTTTATTGGTACATCCGCTTAAAATTATGATACAATTTTTGGGTTTTCAAATATTCAACAAATGTTAGTAAAAAAATTTATTCTTTTTATAAAACACTTTTTTTTATAACGAATGTATTGGAAACTTTTGGGCCTCGAATTTTATTAAATTTATTAGAACAAAATAACTATAATTTCAACCTGGGAAAACTAGAAAAAATTTATTATATAAGCAAATCAATAAAGGAAACAAATTCAAATTCCTTTGGGGGAATTACCAGATTCGGGAATATGGCCTCCATAATTTAAATAATAGAAAA
>JARFJB010000605.1:0-88701 GCA_036346205.1 Vesta saturnalis | reverse complement strand
AATTTTATTATTAAATTAAGTATATTTTAAAAATCGAATAAAAAATTATAAATTAGATTCGGTCGCTCTTCCATAATTATTGTGATCAAACTGTTTGGGGAATTATTTCTGAAAAAATTATTTTATTTCAGAGTGAATAAATTTTCAAGGGGCTATAAAACATTTCAAGCCGTCAGTCATTCTGATAGATCAGTGAATGTTGAAAAACAAAATACCAACGGTCCTTCTGTAACTACATCGACCAAAAATATTAGAGTTTTAAGTGATATTACTTTGAACCCCGGCTTTCGTATTCAATCACCATTAGATCCTTTAAACAATGATCATGGTTCTAAAGAAAATAGAATTGATGAAGATTCTGAATTGTGTTCAGCTATTTTCTATTTAAAGGCAGATAGCTCTAAGACACAAAAACTTCTTCAACAAGGAAATATTAATATAATGATAGAAGTCCTACAGGCCAACGATAATATTATTTATAAATTGGAAGATGTCATTCTTGAAAGTGAATTATTATTTGAAAATAAAGAAAAATTTCATTTTAAGGTAATTGAACTAAACATTTAGATGGGAGTTATGATGATGCCTTTATCATTGAACCATCAAAAATAATATCACCAGTTACAGTAGAGGAAATTTCCTATGATCAAGAAAATAATACCGGATGTACTAATACAGAACATTCCGACCAATTAGATAATTTGGAAGCAAACATTGGTGAAAGCCACGCTAATCAAGAGGCATCAAGGATTGAACAAAGTGACAATGAAAAGCTAGTGGGTAACAAAGAGAAGAACATGCAGAAAGTGTGAACGATATGAAACGCAAAAGATCAAAAAACAGATTACGAGACTTAATACTTGGGAGTACAGGTTGTCCCATTTTCCTATGTTTTACGGGGTATCGCGCTTATTTTTTAGGTTAGAACCTTGCGGTTTTCGCGACACCATGCTATTTTTTAATGAAACCAAAGATGCACTAATCAAATTTGCCATAGCCATCTTAGTTTGTGTGCTACAGGGTGATTTTGGAAAAATTGCTTTTTTAGTTATCCCCTGTAACTCTGTTATTGTCAGACATACTCATATTTTCTTTAGAGGTCACAGTTTTTGAGATATTGACATAACCTATTTTTTTTTATGGGACACCATATATATATTTTTTAAATCTTTTCCCCTTGCCGAGAGATTTTCAAAAATATAGCATAGTCTATATTTATTTTTATAAAGAACGTGACAAAATGATTTTTTTCTATAATTTACATTGATAATAGTGGATAGCCGTGGGTAACCATGGTAACGCAAAAAACAAAATAATTAACGTTCTGTCGTCACTTAGGTATTTGATTTCTGCTTCTCTCAAATTATTCCTGGTTACATTTTCCCAAATTTAGTGCTGATATTTATTGTTATTCGTTGTTTTTGTTTATTGTTATCGTTCTTGTTCTTGTTGTTGTTGTTTAATTATTTTTTAATATGGCTCGAAACCAAAAATTTGAAAATTTTGAGAAATATGATATAAATACCTGCTTCATATTATCTAATGACAACGTAGACCAGGCCTTAGAACTCTATCTGAACAGGTCAGTTAATCTTTACCTTAGAATTTGTATTTATTTTATATACCTATTTTGTCATATAGATATCCCGAAAGAAGACAACCCGACAGAAGAATATTTCAAAAATTAAAATTTAATCTGTGCCAACATGAATGTTTTGACAAACCTCGACCCCGAGTTTACAACAAAGAGAACGAGGAATCAGAGATCAACGTTTTAGCAGTTGTTCAAGCCACTCCTGAAACCTCGTGCAGGAAAATAGATGAAGAGACCAGTGTGTCTAAAACAACAGTGCAAAGGATTTAAAAAACAAACATAAATTCAAACCCTACAAGTATAAACTTGTTCATTATCTGCACACTGGTGATGCTGAACGTAGATTGGAGTTCTGCAATTGGTTTATAAATATGAAAACTCAGGACAATAATTTTGAAAAAAAAAATAATTTGGTCAGACGAGGCACATTTCACAAGTTCGGGAATTCTTAATACACACAACTCGCGGTTTAGGAGTCAAGAAAATACCCACGTGATTTTTCCTAGAGAGCGTCAAGGCAGGTTCGGATTTAATGTCTCCTGCTTTATTTTTAACCGAAACAGTTTACAAGATTTATGAAGAAAACCTAAACTCTAATGGGTACTTACAAATTATACAAGAAAAAACTATGAACATTTTAGAAGATATTCCACTGGCTCAACTGAACGATATATTCTTCCAGGAGGATGGGGCTCCAGCCTACAATGCTAGAATTTCTTTTTTTATGATTGTGGGCCTGAACAGGCTAAATTAGGTCTATCGTGCTAAAGGAACAGGAACACTTAGGAGGATGGATAGAAGGATAATGAATTGCCAATAGCTACCTTAAATTTTCTCATATCATAAGTGAGAGGAAAACAAGAACTAGGGAGATCATTCCAGAATAATACAAAACTGGCTAAAGGAACGTTTCCCCAGGAGATGGATTGGAACAAATGGACCTGTTCGATGGCCACCACGATCACCGGATCTCTCGGTTTTGGATTTTTTTTGTGGGGGTATTTAAAGAATAAAATTTATTCAAGGCAATATGCCAACATGCAACAATTAAAAATTGCAACGGAAAATGCTTTTGCAGAATTACGAAGACAATCATTTATTTTGGAAAATGCTATTAAAAGAATTTATAAACTTTGTGAAACTTGTAGGAGTCATAATGGTCTGCAATTAGAACAATATTTGTGATTAATAAATTATTTTGTTTTTTTATCAATGTAAATTATAGAAAAAAATCATTTTGTCACGTTATTAATAAAAATAAATATAGACTATGCTATATTTTTGAAAAGCTCTTGGCAAGGGGAAAATGATTTAAAAAAAAGTAGGTTATGTCAATATCTCAAAAACTGTGACCTCTAAAGAAAATCTGAGTATCGCCACGGGATTCTACGTAAAAAAATCTACAAATATCAGTTTTTACTTTTTTATTATGTCTGACAATAACAGAGTTACAGGGGATGACAGAAAATGCAATTTTTCCAAAATCACCCTGTAGCACAAAAACTAAGATGGCTATGGCAAATTTGATTAGTGCATCTTTGGTTTCATTAAAAAGTAGGGACAACATGTACAATAAAAACAAGAAAAGGAGAGAAGCGGGATCATTATACTGGGGAAGAAAAGAAAATAACTTCAATTTTCAAAAAGATAAAACGCATCTAAAAAAAAGATGTTCATGTAAGATAGGCAGAACCAAGAATATTCAATGTTCCAAATTAAGTGATGAAGACAGAAGAGATATTTTTAAAATTTTTTGGAACTTAACTTGGAACGAAAAGAAACTATTCGTTAGTAGTAGAGTAATTCGCTCAAAAACTAAAGAAGTAGCAATAGGAAGAACGGAGATGAGAGTAGAAGAGCCTATTCGCTACAGTTCTATTTGGACAAACCACACGAAGGGTTTGCAAAACCATGTTTCCAATACTCTCGGTATGTCAGGAAGAACGCTTGTGGAATGGATGAGAGAAGATAAAAAAGTTACACAAGAGAAAAATAATATGAGCAAGAAGGTGAAAGGAATGTGAAAAATAACGAAAAGAGATTGGCGGTGAAAGATGTTTTCGATCAACTTCCAAAATTAGAATCCCACTATTGTCGCAAATCTACGACAAAACTGTACCTAGAACCCAAATTTAAAAGTAAAACAAAACTTTACAGCTTTTATTCGTTGAATTGGTGTAAAGAAAAAAATATTAAACCTGTACGTTTAACTCTTTTATCATACGTATTTGAAAAAATGAATTTCTCTGTATTTTCACCAAAAAAAGATGTCGGATTTAAGACTAAAAATTTACAAGAAGAACAACACAATCTTCATATTTAAAAAAAAAAGATCAAACACGGGAAGAGAAGCAGAAGGACAAGGAATCTGAAAATATAATTTTTACTGTTGATTTACAATCTGTTTTACTGTGTCCCACATCGAATGTCTCAGTATTATATTACAAAACCAAACTTATACTTCATAATTTTACCATTTTCGATCTACACAGTAAAGATGGATGTTGTTTTAGTGGCACGAAGGAGAAGGGGAACTGAAAGCAAACTGCTTTGCTTCTATTCTTTACAAATTCTTAAAAACCAAGGTTTTGTCTGGAATTATTGATAAAGACAAAGACAATAAATCATTGATCATAATTTATAGTGACGGATGTGAAGCACAAAATCGAAATGTTTTACTGTCTTGTGTTTTGTTAGAAAAACTTTTATATTTGGATCGAGGAAAGACCAACCTATGTTCTGAAGAAGAAATATTAGAGTTAAATACTACAGGGTGTTCAAAATATATGTTCAAACCAGCAAAACCTGAAATTTAACAATATAACTTTTTTCAAGTAGAACACCCTGTATATTTATACGCCGGGTTAAAGAGAATCAAAAACCACACAATTCTTCATAAATATGCCCTATACCCATCTCCTACTGTTTTTGAGTTACGTTGATTTTCTATAATATTCAATATTTCAATGTTTTTCTTGTGATTATTTCCAGTAGCCATGAAAACAATTTCTCACATGTTGATCTGTCAAACTGTTGTTGCATTTTTGTAGCAACTTAAGATTGTGAAAGTTTTGTGTGTTCAAGAGTAAAATAATGGATTACTCTAAAAGTAACTGAAATGCTCAAAAGTTATACACAATAAGGTATCCTGCTCGACACCAACCCACTCGGCTCACTTTTGAAAATTTGATGAAGAGATTCGATTCTACTGGCAGTGTGGATTATGCAAAACGCAAAGTATTGAACAATACTAGTAACCAAGAAAATAACTTGGGATTCTACTTCATAATGAAGAAAACCTGAATGTCAGTGGTCGTCAAATAGCAATATCATGTGAAATATCACAATCAGCTGTGAATCGGACAACTAGAAAATATAAGTATCATCTTAACCATATTGAATTACGCAATGACGATTGCAAAAGACGAGTAAACTTTTGCTCAACTTGAAATTAATCCAACCTTTTTATATTTTACTTATATTATGTTTTCTGACGACGCTACGTTTAGAAGGAATGATGCTGTAAATCGTCATAATATGCACTATTACGCAATCCATTCCGGATCCGACAAATGCAAAAACAAACCCACTGGTCCATAAATGTTTGGTGTGGCGTGTGGTATTCTCAACAATAGAATTATTGGACCGTATTTTTAACACTCCCCTGACTGGCCGTATATACCTTTGATTCCTCCAAAAAGTTTTGCCTAATCTCCCTCATCTGCTTAGTACTGATGAATGACAGAATATGTGACATGCAACAGCACGGTGCCCCTCCACACTACCACCGCGAGGTAAGTGAATTTTTACATAATTATCCTGAAAAATGGACTGGGCGTGTCCACTGGTCCCCAAGGTCGTGCCATCTTACCCCATTAGATTTCTTCTTATGGGGATATATTAAAAAACGTGTATATGTCACATCTCCCACTACAAAAGAAAATATGGAAGGTAGGATACGAGACGCTTGTGGAACGATAACATTGGAGATACTGGGAAAAGGCAAGCGATAACATAATGTATCGATTAAATGTATGCATGCAGCAGGAAGGACACCTTTTCGAACTTATTCTAAGAATTAGTAACTGTTCAATTAGCTTATCCTATGGCTTGAGAATGTTTGTTTATTTTATATCAAACTTATGATAACGTAGTATATTTTCTATTGGAGCTAATTTATATAAGTTTGTTGTTATCTATGTTAGTTTATAAATCCAAAACCTATATTTTTGAGTATTTGTCCGTAACAATTCGAAGAATCGCCTGCTTTTAACTCTGATCAACAATGACATGTTTAATGATAATTGGAGAACAGGTCCGTATTTTGGTTTGTGATAAGACTTTACGAAATAAATCAATATGGAAAATACACCGATCGCGACTTCTGACTACAGAAGCTCGCAAAGCACACAATTACCTAAGTCATACGCAACTGCAACTACTCAACCATGTTATCCACAAAAAAATAAAGCAATTATCTTTCCCGCCATAGACAATACAAAACTTGAAAATTATTTAATTCCATTAGGAGCAATTACTGAACCCAAAAACTGTTTTCTTCAGGACTTTCCAATAATAGGGCATGTATGCACCCATGAGTCCTGATATAGTTGAGAAGTTTATAACGCACCACGGTGGCAAATTAAAAATCAATAATGATATCATTCAAGCTCGTAAACTTTTAACACCATCAGAAAGGCTAGTACTTTCAAACGTCTGCCCAACAATTCCACACACGGTAGACGAACCATTTAAATTGGGTATCAATGTGTTCTCACCGATGTCTTTTTTTTAAATACGTTCAAAGCTGCCACAATTTAGTCATATTTATAGTTTCAGACGACAAGCTTTCATCAGTCCCCCAGTAGGTCCACTTCGAGGATCTTTTCTCCTAACCCACGAAAAGACCTCATACAGAATTTTCCTTTCACAAAATTCTGTAACGTGTTTTAAATGTTAGCAACCCGGTCATACCGCAGCAAGCTATACATCAACGCACTCAACGCTTTCAGTAACTTGTAACATAAACCCAAGAAATCAAATACATATGGATAATGTAACTCTCACTCAACCTGAAATACCCCAAGCAACTCATTGTCCATATATGAACTATCATCCCCAAACATACACACTCTTGACCTTTCCCAAAGCAATACTGAAATGGAATCAGACATATCAAATCAAATTACAGTAAAACGACCTTTTGTGGAAATAACTACACCTCCTATCAAATTTGGAAAAAACGGAGGTAACCATAATTGCGATCCAGAAAAAAACGAAAAACCAATAAATGACATTCCTATTGCAGTTCGTATGAAACTAGTAAAGAAACTAATTTCTGGTCAAAATCCACCATTTATCCTTAATTTCAATCAAATATCAGACGTCCCCGAATATGTCCATGGATGCTCAGATCCAGTCAGCATAATAGAAAACTACACCAAGGACTACACTGGTTTACTAGATATGATCACAAAAATATACCCCTATTTCACTCACAGATCAGTAGATATACTATACAGATCCTGTCCCACTTTCGTCAGTAGATTTGTCACCAGATTTGGAAAAAGTCACCAGAAAAGTCACTAGATTTCTAGGTTGAAAACATTGCCTGTTTTAAGGTCACCGCTTCAATGCCACGTGGTAGGAAAGGTTGGTAACCCTGCTAAGTCTCTTCGAGACCACGTTGTAGGAAAGGTTGGTAACCCCCTTTGTTCTTGAAAATTGATTTCCTAGAATTGATCCTGGAATGGTTGGGATAGCTGGATAACAATCTATTTTTAGGAATCATGGCAGAACAATGAATCGCTTTTGTTCTTTTATAAGAGATGTGACCTTGAAAATTGTAAGCATAGACTTTGAAGCGTCGGCTTGAACAATGAATCCTCTTTGTTCTTGAAAATTGATTTCTTAGAATTAAGGTGGGGGGTAACTAGATAATCTATTTTTATAACTCGACCAGAACATTGTTCTCTCGTGTGACCTTGAAATGGGGGGGAAACGGTTGCGAAACAGCTATCTGTTTTGGGAAACGGACCCCCTGGTTTAGGAAATGGCTACCTGTTTTGGAAAACGGCTACATGTTTTGGGGAACCACTTGAGGGCACTGGGAGGCGTGACCATAGTCAACTTCCAAGAATTGTTTGATGACCGTGAAACATGCATAGACAACAAAGATTGAGACAGAGCTCAATGGACTTCCTGGGGGGCGTGACCAATTAACACTCAGTCAGAGAATTGATTGGTGACCCTGGCCTTGAAGACTAGGCCCTTTAGTTTTAGGCAATGTGATGACCTTGGAAACCACGTACTTAGACGTAGAGGAATAGATGCAGGTAATGTGTACGATAACCTACAATTGATGTGACAATCCGCTTCAATGACCTTGAAAAACAATCTAGTAACTTTTATAGTGACTTTTTCAAAACTAGTTACTTCAGTGACCTTGAAGAGACCTTGACGGATATGTGCGAGCATGACCTTCAAGCAATGTGACCTTGAAGAGAATTATCAGGGTTTCCAACCTTTCCTACCACGTGGCCTTGAATCGGTGACCTTGAAGAGACAGCAGGGTTACCAACCCACCACGTGACATGCGGTGACCTTGAAGAGACTTAGCAGGGTTACCAACCTTTCCTACAACGTGGCCTGCGGTGACCTTGAAGAGACTTAGCAGGGTTATCAACCTTTCCTACCACGTGGCCTTGAATCGGTGACCTTGAAATTTTCTGCCAAAGGTCTTGATGTGTATCACCTTGAAAATTATGTACGTATGGGATGACCTTGAGGAATATACTTCGATGTATGCAATGGTTACGATGACCTTGAAAATCATTGACCTTGATGTAGACAACCTGTGACCATGAAACGGGCAACGCGTACGTGCACGGTGAGTTAGGATCGGTATAGCAGATCTACTCAGATTCATGAAAACAATATACACAAAAATAAAGAAGAAGCTTTTAACCCACCAACAAATGACTTACTCTTCAATTTTACAATGGAACCTGAACGGGTTCTACGACAACTCTCAATGCTACAAATATTATCAAACTATAAATCTGACGTTTTATGCCTCCAAGAAACAAATCTAAAAAGTATAGACATCTCAGCGTTAGCCTCATACCAAAAAATCTGTAAAAATCGGCGCGAACCCCTAAAAAGCCAGCGGCGGAGTAGCAATCTTAACAAAACATACAAAGAATTCTGCCTGTAAACAAATCTCGAAGGTGTGGCCGTAAACATTAACGATACAAGGGGCATATACATCGGTAATCTATAGGTTCCATCTGGAAAAGAACTAGACCAGCATGATCTAAGTAATCTTATAAACCAAATCCCTCAACCCAGAATCATAGTTGGTGACTTTAATGCCCACAACTATCCATGGGGTTCGAATTTCCAAAACGCTAAAGGCAAAGTTGTATAGCAAACAGTAGAACAGATGAATCTCTCCACCCTAAATGACGACCAGATTCAATATACAAACCAGAGATTCTTCCTGTATTGATCTTTCCATCTGTGAACCTTCACTAACACCATCATTAACCTGGGACAGGCCCAACTACACCTATACCAGTGATCATTTTCCCATCATGCATCAACATCAACAATAACAAAAATCATTCCTGCCCCAAGTGGAAACTCCAGCAAGCAAACTGGACCCTATACTCTGCACAAATTGAGGAAAATATCAAACTTTGCACAATCTCACCTAACATCGATGAAACACTTAACCAGTATATTCAACAAACAGCAAGTATATCGATCCCCAAAACAACGTTAATTAAGCAACATCGTCCCGTTTAGTGGTGGAATAATGATTGTAGCAGCGCTAATAAAGCACGTAAAAAAGCCTTGAATAAATAAAAACGACACAAAACCATGAAAAATAAAATAGTTTTCAAAACTACGAGAGACATCGAAATATGTAATCAAAATGCCAAGAGTCTCTCTTGGATAGAATATGTGACTTCATTAAACTCGGACGCACCTATGACAGAGGTTTGGCACAAAGTACGCAGAATATCTGGAGTAAACTATAGTCAAAAAATAAATAGACTTGAAGTGAACGGCTTTACAATAACTGACAACAATGAAATAGTTAATACACTTGCAGATACGTATCGAACTTGATCCAGCGACACAAACTACAAAGAAACATTCATAACCTACAAACAAGAACATAAACATACCCCCGTGATAATTATGCCACGCAATTATAACGCGATAAATTCCCCATTTACAATGTCCGAATACCAAGAAGTATTATCCAGTTTTTAAGAAACCTCTCCTGGACCTGACCAAATACCCACAGCATTTCTAAAACATCTTTCCCCAAATGCACATGAGTACATCCTTTCTATATTCAATACCATCTGATTACAACACAAACTTCCTACAAAATGGTAAGAATCGCTAATAATTCTCATTCTAAAACCACGCAACCAAAAATCAAATCCTGGATCCTATCGGCCAATTTCCATTACATGTGTTATGTGCAAACTAATTGAAAAAATCACAAACAAAAGATTACTTTGGAAAGAAAAAAATCTGTTAATACCTGAACAAAGACGAGACAGATCAACAATTGATAACATACACGACCTAGAAAGTGAAATCAGCGAAGTATTCGCGCTAAAAAATTAAATTAAATTCTTTAATATATCCAGGGCATTTGATACTGCTTGGCATGACTACATATTGAAAACACAACACAGTTGGAACATTCAAGGTAACTGTCCCTTTTTTATTCAAAACTTCCTTCAAAAACGAACTATCAACGTTAAAACAAATGGTCTAATATCTGATCAAAAAATGGTATACCGCAGGGTTCAGTCTTGAGCCCCACGTTATTTATTATACCAATGAACGATATCTTAAACGATTTGAAATCATCTGTTAAAGCTCGTCTTTATGCTGCTAATAACTTAGTAGTCTTCTGCAAAAGCAAAAATGTGAACAACCTAAAACTCTTGCTTCAAGATTTTTTATCACGCCTGGAACTTTAGTCAGATAAGACAGGATTCACCTTTTCAACAAATAACACCCGTTTTATATTTTTCTCGCAAAGAAAAGTAGAAAATGTACCCAATTTACAATATACGGTCAAAAGCTGCAATTAGAAGAATATATCAAGTTCTTAGGAATGATTTTTGATTGATCCCTGACTTGGAAACCACACATTCGTAATCTTATCCTTACGAGTCAAAATAATCTTAATCTTCTAAAATCATTGAGTAGCAAAGATTAGGGTGCTGATCGGGACACCTTACTTATAATATATCGGACACTCCTCAGATCAAAACTCGATTACGGTTCAATAGTCTACACAACGGCAAATAAATCTACACTAAAACGCTTGAACAGTATCCACAATACAGCCCTACGAATAATAACAGGAGTTTTCCGGACAGCTGCAGTTGACAGTTTGTTCAGCGAAATCGGCGAACCATCACAAGAAGATAGAAGAGTGTAACTAAGCCTACATTACGCAGCCAAGACCTACTATAGTACCTCCAACCCTACCTGGCAATCCTGCTTCTCTGAAAAATACCCTAAACATCCCAAAACCTTTCTATGCACGAATCCGAAGCGATACAAAAAAACTTGATATATACTTCCAAATGTGCTTCCCTAAAGAACCTAGCCGTACCCCACCTTGCCAAATAAAAACACCCAAATGTATTGCTTCCCTTAGTGTTCTCGATAAACATTCTTGCAACAATCACATAAAGCCAATCTAAATGCACTATTAGATAGTGCATCTTATACTATCTTCTTGGCAGCACTCCATGTACTATACCAAGCACTAGTTTTCATTAACTCATCGAACATACAGAACCATCTTATTTTGTCAGATTCTCTTTCCTCAATAAAAACCATACAAGACATATATTCAAATCATCCGTTGGTATCAAAAATACCTGAAGAACTACACACTATCCAACTGAAATATAAAAAAGTGGCCCTTGTCTGGATTCCAGCACATACGGGAATCCCAGGCAACGAAAAATCAGACAACTACGCCAAAAAAGCTGTTATAAGTGAAAGTGTCTTGCCTGCTCATTTCTGAGTGAGTTCCGATATAAAAACAGTAATCAAAGATAAACTGTACAATGCGTTAGAAAATAAATGGAAAACTATGTCGACCAAATTAAACGAGGTAAAAGAGTCCATCAAAGCTTGGACTTAATAAAAGTCTTGAGCCACAGTGCACATACTGTAACAACAACAAACTAAGTGTAAAACACCTACTTGCTGAATGTCAAACTCCACATGCAAAACGACATGCAGCCAATCTCACCTCTCAAGAATTACCTCATCTACTGGGTTCCGCATCAGCGGATATTAGAGATTTTACTGACTTGTTAATAAACTATTACAACATAACCGTTCAAGATGATGATGGAAACGATGACGTGGATGAGCTGAATGTATCTCACATCCAAGGTGATGGTGATGATTCACAGAAGAGGAAGAAGAGCGATGAGGTAGAGGAGATGGGCGAGTCTCAAAACCATGTTGATGATAGCGACGAATCACGGTTCAAGAAGAAGGAGAAGACCGATAAAGGATGTGATTAAATAAATGATGTATTGTTGTTTATAATAATAATAAGTACAAAGGAGGAACACAATGTCTCTTACAAGGGAATACAGAATATAGAATTCGTTCAAATAATCTGGTCCTAAATTTGTGAAATATTACTGTTGCATTTACAGGTATCCCAACGGCAGTAACTTTCAAGAATTTTTCGATTACAATAGTTTGAAAGTTGACTCTCTTCTGTCTCAGTTTCCGTCCTGCGATTTCTCAATTCTGGCAGATTCCAATGTTCATAATACTAATTGGTTTGAATATTCAACTACTACTAATCCTGGTGGTCACAGTGCAGAAACATTAGCTATTTCATGTTATCTCAGACAAATGATTTCTGAACCCACACGAATAGGGCATCTCTTGGCAATACAATATCTCCCTATCTATCCTTCTTAGTATTTCTGAGTGCCTCAACACGTTAGGCTAAACTTAGCCTTTTCAGGACCACAATTATTAAAAAAAAGCATTATCAATAGAAATACATTGTGAAATATCATGTGTGTTTTTACCATATTTAAAATTAGTAGTTTTAACTGTTTACCGATCCCCCTTAGGCAACTTTTTCTCGAAACGATAGAAAAAGCTTCGAATTGGTGTATGAAATACGAATACTTATGCCTTTGTGGTGACTTTAATGTAAATTTTATCGAGATTCTTGTGCTCCAGAGTTGTGTGACTTACTAGCCCTAGAAGAATAAATAAACACAACCACTTTCCTCCAACACCATAGACACGCCTTTCAGACAGTTTTGAAATTACCGTCAATATACTATTTGTTGTGGCCGGTTATAATTTCATTTTTTTATGTTTTAAGATGGCAGATAAGCTGGTTTTAATTTATTTTGCAGGTAAATATTGTACATAGAAAAATTTTGGAAATCCCATCGGATTAGTATTTTTAGTATCGTTTTGACCACGGTGACGGGTAGATTGAGTGTAGTTGCGATTGTACGAAATCACATAAAGTAAAGAAATTTATTTGAATTACCACTTATATATATGCATGTTCATCCTTCCTTCCTATAATTAATCCTATATATGCCATTATGAATGAAGCAGAATATAAAGGGTAAGTCCACTTGAAAAATTACAGTCCATTCTATATTATATATTAATTCAATTATTAAAATTACGAAGTGATCAACAAATTAATCACACTATTGTTAAATTATGATAAATGTGAGACTGAAATTAAAACACATCGTCCTTTAACTATGCATGGGACAAACATTTTTTACAATATATTGGCAAATTGCGGGTGGAGCTTTGTTTATGCTTCACTCATAAACATTCACAAAAAATGTGAACTAATTCGCAAAAGCTAAAATTTGTAAAACTGATTTATCTACAAACACCTAATGAAACTATAAAAACAGAGTTACAGTCTGTTCGCCAAAAGTACAGAATTGCAATCAGAAAATCAAAAATTACCGCCCAGAATAACTATATTTTAAAATTTAAAAACACATAACTTTCACTTTCGCGAATAGGAGTTAGGGATGCGGTTAAATGTTTAAATAACAGTTAATGTACATATTCGTATGATCTTAACCAAGATTTATTAAAAGGTATCAAAGATATTATAAGTGGTCCATTAACAGCGCTACATAACCAATGTCTTCAAGCATCCATTTTTCAGATGGTTAAAGGGTGCTTGTGCCATACCTTTTTTACGAGAAAGGAAATATAAACTTAACCGACATTTATCGACCAATATCTATATTACCAATTATTTAAAAAATGTTTGAGGTCATTATAAAAAATCGTATAGTAGAGTTCCTTGAAGAGCTAAATTTATTATGTAATAATTAACACGCCTTTAATAACAAGGCATTACTTTACTTTAAAAAAAATTTATACATAATTTAGACCACAATAAAATGTGTTCTTCAAGCTTTCTTAACACTGACTTAGTTTTACACAGCATTCTGTAACCTGAATTTCGTTTTTACAACTTCGACGACAAAAGCATTGAATTGATTAGTTCTTATCTAAATAATCAGCAACAGTTCGTGAAATATAACAACGAATAATCTGAGCAATTGACAGTAAATACTAGAGTACCCCAAGGTTCGATAATTGGACCAATATTATTTTTAATTTTTATGAACGATATTACAGTGTTAGATTCAAATTGTTCGTTCACATTATATGCCGATATTACTACGATAGCTAATACCTCAAAATCTGCTTTGGAAAATGATTTAAACAATAATAAGTCGCCTATTGCTATAAAGCAGTAGGGTACGTCAAACAAACTCATAGTGAACGAAAACAAAACACAATTACTCCTTTTTTCTTCAAATAATTCTGCAAATAATATATAATCAATCAATTTTCTCAGAGTTATGCTAGACTCAAGATTATTGTGGAACGAGCATGGAAGAAAAGTATGCTCTAAACTTGCCAAAATTATTACAGCTCCTTGCCAGTATATTCTAGACTGTTTATTGCTCTTTCATAAAAATAAACTACAACACAAGACATAACAGTAATATTTCCGTTAAACTAAAAAAATACCAAAATTCGATTAATTTTTGGGGTATACAGTTCTACAACGCTTTACCAAACTCTCTCCGTTCTTAATTTACAAAAAATTTGCAGTAAAACTGAAAACATTTCTTCAGGCGTTTTATAGTTTTCAAGAGTTTGTAAACCGCAACTTCGAAAACCTAAAATAGATGTGATTGTTCTATTATATTTTATATTTTACCATTAACCTGTACATGTTTTGTTAGTCTACCAATATATTTTTATTGTGTGTATTATGGTTTATATTACCTATAGTTTATTCTACTAATGTGTAATTCACATTATTGACTGCAATCGTTAACATTAATTGAAAACAGAATAAATGTTAATAAACCTATGTAATCAAGTTTTGTTGTAACACCAAAAATAACGCAATTTGAGGGTGTAATTTTTAATGTTGAGAATTCTATTAAATGTTTAGTTTTGCAAATGTGTTACATATGAAACTGTTAAAATATTGCGTAAAACGAAACTTGCTAAAAGTAATTTATCCTTCGGTCATCGAAGCGCATTGTTAGATATTGTATTATCACCATATAAAGGTTATTTTTAAATAAAGTGAATTATAAATTTCAGATTGGCCCATTAATGAAATCACACAGATACCGTAAATTGCCAAAAGATCCTACAAAGAAGTTCCTTTTGAAAACTAAACCTACTTGTTAAAACATCTATTTCTGAAGAAATAAAAACGAAATTTACTAGTCCACCAAAACTATATGGTTTATCAAAGATTAACAACCCTAATGTTTGTTTAAGATCCATTGCTTGTGCAATTGCATCTCTTACATATAACCTTGTGAAACGTCTTACATTTTTATCACAGCCTCATATATGAACAACACCTCATCATATCAAGAGTATTCCACATTTCATTTACAAAATGCGTAGGTAATTTTAATATCCAAGAAAGGTAGGAAAATATTTTTATTATACAATTATATATTTTACACATTTCGTCTTTAAAAATTCCATCTTGAACTCATGTCCATTTGAGTATAGACATCATGCAATATCTTACTTAGAGTTCCACTCTTATGGTATGTATTTTGAGTATAAGTTTCTTGTTCACATAAGATTATTGGCTTTTCAAAGCAAATTTAATGAAATAAAAGAAAATAGGATGTAAATAAATTTTATTTTTTGAAGTAACAGGTATTTCTTTTACTATGATTAATTTTATTTTATTTCAGAAAGTTCTTTTTATCGATGACAACGATAATAGGGATGAAACACCTTTCTGTTTACTAGAAAATGAGCAATTTGTAGGCATTGACAATGATGACATTATTTACGATTTACCTGAAGGATCAGACTTAGAATCCGATTACAATGACGAAGAGATGTATTCGCTCGGACACGTGCCCGCTGAAGACCTAATTGTTGAAAGTGACTTACAAGACATTAGTGAAGATGACATTCCATTAGCTCAGCGTATTTTGGCACTTTCAACGAAAGGTAAACACAAACAAAATCTAAGAAAAATAAGAATAAGGACTGGAAATGGTGCAATAGTGACAGCAAGTATAGGCCAGCAACGTTACCATTGTTTCGGGGAACGGAACATATTCATGTTCAAGGAAACAATCCCATTGATTATTTCTTATCATTGTTCACCTGAGACATAATGGAAGATGTCTTTAAGGCGAATTTGTATGCTGGTCAAAATAATAAATTACATTTTGGTTTTACAAAATATGAGTTATATGCATTTTTGGGCATAAATTTAGGAATGTCATACATCAGTGGCCTGCGAATGGATTTGATTGCAGATGTTATGCTTGTTAACAGATTTGAATCTATTTTGAGATTATTGAAATTATTCTACTCAAGGGAAAATTAGATATAAAACAGTACTTACCAAAAAAACCTAAAAAAAAATTATTGAGAATATGTACCGTTTTGAGGTTTACCATGCAGCTTCGGTAGGAAGGAATCAAATTAGTAAATTTGGAGCATGCTCTGACGTAGTTTTGCGACTGAGGACTTAAACAGAATCAATCATTAAGTATTGTTTGACAATTTACTTTGTTCACTTCCCCTTATTGAAAAACTACATAAAGGAGGTATATGGGCAACAGAAACTCTCCAACTTAACCGACTACAAAATTGTAATTTTGTTATAAAAACAGAAAAACAAATGAAACGAGAGGGTAGAGGAACTTCATGTGTTGCAAGTTCTAAAGTTGCCAACATAATTATTTCTAAATGGCTACACTATTTACATTGCTTCAAATGGTGCTGGAATAGAACCTCAGAATAACACTAAACGCTGGTGTAAATCCACGAAAGCTACTATAGAAGTGAATAGATCATTCTCTGTTCAGTTTTATAACAAAAACATGGAAGGTGTAGACCTGAAGGACCAGTTGTTGTCGCTGTACCCTATAAGTAGAAGAAACAAACGCTGGCACATAAAAGTGTTTATGCATTTTGTGAATGTTCTTGTTGTAAATGCATGGATTTTGTACAAGAAAAATGGAAATCCATAAAAATATCAACGTGAATTTAAAGCAAGCATTGTCAGACCTTTAATAAATTTGAGCACACAGAAAAAAAATATAAGAGGTAGACCCTCGTCTAACACACCCCCCCCCCCCTTATCTTGAAGAAAAAAAAGCCAAATCATCATGCGCCACCTGAAATTAGAAAAAGCAATTGGGGGCACTAGCCACAATTAACTGATATAACAAATCCTAAAAGATGTCACTCTAGAGCATGCAAAAGAAAAACAAAATACATCTGCAAAAAATGTAACGAACCGATGTGTCCATCCTGCTTTGAATATTTTCATACCAGTGACTGATTGTTCCGCCAGTACGTAGTATCTATTTTTTTTTTTTACTTATACAAGGTGCGGCATGGAAACGGGCGATTTTGAATGTCATTTTAATAGTAAACTTCAAATAATTAGAGGCTGCTGTTACTTTTAGGTTATTGTCAGTTTAACAGCATTTTGTCAAAATGCAACAGTGGTCAGTTGAACACCGTTCATTTGCCGTAAGAGCATTTCACAAAAGTAATAGTTACGTAGTAGTTCAGAGAATGTTTCGCAACCATTTTAACATTGATCGTAATAATGCTGTGCCCTCTGCACATGCTATCAAAATTTGGGTTAAAAATTTTGAAGAAACAGCTTCATCGCTCAAACAGAAGCCCCACCGGAGATTGAATCCAGTGAGAACACCGCAAACCATTCAGAGAGTCAGGAAAGCTATGGTAAGAAGTCCACAACGTTCTGCACGGCGTCACTCAATTTCGCTGGGAATTTCAGCGACAACCTAAAGAAGAATTTTACACAACGACTTGCATTTTAAACCATATAAAATTCAGATTGTGCAATAATTAGAACCAAATGACTTCATAAGTCGTTCAAACTTCAGTCGTGATTTGTTAAACCATATTAAGAATCATGCAAATTTTATTGATAATGTGATTATGAGTGATGAAGCTCATTTTCATCTCTCAGGATTCGTAAACAAGCAGAATTTTCGATACTGGACACATGAAAACCCTAGAGTTCTTCATGAAAAACCACTACATAGTGCAAGAGTGACAGTGTGGTGTGCAATTTCGTCCTTTGGAGCAATTGGTCCATTTTCCTTCGAAGATGACAATGTAGATGCAGTGACAGTTACATCAAGCCGTTATGTTGGAATGATCGAGATATTTCTAAGATCTAGGCTAGCGTTACTTCCACAGATAAATGTCGAGACATGGTTTCAGCAAGACGGGGCAACTGCACACACTGCCAGAATATCTATAGAAGCCCTAAATCGACTGTTTCCCGATCACATCATTTCTAAGAATGGAAACATTCCTTGGCCAGCGAGATCTCCGGATTTGTGGGCGAGTGATTTTTTTCTGTGGGGCTACTTAAAGACTAAAGCTTTCGCACATCGCCCACAGAACATTGATGAACTGAAGTTAAGAATTCGAGAAGAAATCAACCGGATACCTATTGAAACGTTGCGCAATGTTATGCATAGCTTGCCTCTACGTTTGGAAGAATGTTTGCATAGAAATGGTGGACATCTAGTAAACATTAAGAAATAAAATGCTATTTTATATAGGTTAACGTGAAATAGTTTTTAATTTTCTTAGTAAAATGATTTAGTTATTTTTTATGTCCTACAAATCGCCCGTTTCCGTGGCGCACCTTGTAGTATTCCGAACAGGCTAAGATTTGCCTAACGTGCTAGAGCACTCAGGAACACTGGGAGGGTTTATGGACATTGTTAGGCTGCCGAGAAATATGAATGGCTACCTTACATTGACATCAGAGTTTGGAGGAAAACAGCAACTAGGTAGTGCATTCCACAATTTGGTCGCCGTGTGGAAAAATGCAGACAGAGCCTGTTTAGTGTGACACGATGGAATTTTGAGTGCGTAATTATGGTGCTAATGGGGAAACCGAGTGTTCCAGGCGAAGATGGCCTGCGAAGGTATTAAAGAGTGTATTTCGGAGGCACACTTGCCATAGTAATAGCGATAGAACAAGGAAAGAACCAAAATATTCTTCTATGCTCAAGAGGCTGTAGGTCAGAGACGGGTCATTTATAAGCCTTACAGCTCCTTTTGGATGCGGTTTGCCATATTAAGGGCGTATTAGGGATCACTGACCCAGAGGTGGGAATTGTATTCCAGATGAGGTCGAATTTGGGCCTTATGTAGTAAAAGAAGTTGTTGCGATGTGAAGTACTGTTTAGATCTGTATAGAAAGCCCAGTTTACGAGCAGCTGCTTTGCTGGCTGGCAAAAGGTGGTCAACCCTTGAAAGGTTTGTTGATACGGGCATCCCTAACATAGAAATAGAGTTTGAAAACTTGAGTTCTAAGTCATTCATATTTACAGCAGGAAATTATGGGTCTTTCTTGGAGGACACAAGGCAACGCTGAGTTTTGTCGGCATTGAACGTGAGTAGATTATTCCTGCCCCATTCAAGGACACGTTCTGAGTCCACTGTTGATTGAGGCTGCCATGTTCACCTTAACATCCTGAAGACTTATTGTTGCGGGAAAACTGAGAACTACAATGTAGAGTGCTGTCGTCTGCAACTCAATGGATCGGGTTAGTTGTTGAGGAAATGATGTCATTTATGTGAAGCAGGAAAAGTGTGAAAGCTATCACTGATCCTTGGGGTACTCCCGCGTTAATAGTAGTTTCTTTCGAAAAGAAGCCATCGACGACAACGCGTATACGTCTTTTGTCAAGGAATCTGGATATCCAATTGATGAGCGTATCGGATAACCCGAACGAAGTGAGCTTCGCAAGTAGGCACTTGTGCTAAACTTAGTCAAAAGCCTTTGAAAAATCTAAAGCTACTACGACTGATTCACCAGACCTCTCTAATGTGTTATTCCTAAGTTGGGTGACATACGAAAGAAGATCACCCGTTGAACGACTCTGTCTGAATCCATACTGGTGGTCGTTTAAGAGTTTATTGGACTCGAGGAACGAAAGTAGTTAGTGGTTGATGGTTTTCTCCATGATTTTCGACAGAATGGAAGGGATAGCTATTGGTCGATAGTTTGAGGAATCGGTTTTGTAGCCCTTTTTGGGAGTAGGCTGGACATTTGCCAACTTCCACAATAAGGAAAACTCTCCAGATGACATGGAGATCGAAAAGAGTTTGGACAATACAGGTACTAGCCCAGGGTAGCATTTTTTAAGGACGATAGCTGGAATACCGTCAGGGGCAGTCGCCTTGTTTGAGTCAAGTTTATTGATAATTGATTCTAGGAGCTTGTAACGAAAGTGGATTGGTTCAATAGCGTATGAGGTACATTTGGGCGACGGCACAGTTTTACCAGAATCATTGAGACATGAATTTGCTGCAAAGTAATCGACAAAGAGGTTGGCTTTTTCAGCAGGATCATTACAGTGGACGGACTGTTTTTTAGTTTTTAAGACAAAAATTTTATGTTTTAACATTTAATATGCAGTTTCTAATGTCGATTTTTAATTTTTTGTAATAAAATAATTTTTTTGAAGAGAAATATATTTTTCATTAAAATAATGCATGAGAGAGGGTTATGATCAGTTTTGACGTATCACTATTTACGAAAGATCTTTGAAAAGAAACGATTGAACATTTCTGTTCTAGAACTACCCACTATTTTCAATAGAATAATAAACTTTATGAACAACTTGACGGTGTAGCTATGGATACCCTTAGTCCAATAGTAGCTAATTTTTACAAGGACAAGTTTGAAAGACTGGCTCTGCAAATACACGTAAAAAGCCTTTTATTTGATGTAGATATGTTGATGATGCTTTTGTCATTTATAGACATGGAAAAGTAGCACTAAAGGAGTTTATAAATGGTATTCATCCAAGCATCCAGTTTACCATGAGAGAAGAAGCTAATGGAAGTTTTACAGTTTTTAAATATAATAATTTCTAAAACATATAATTCCTGTCTTTCAGAGTTTACCAGAAACCCACACTCACCGAAAGGTATCTTCATAAACGATAAAATCATCATCCACGTCAAAAAAATTATATGGTGGATTGAACTAAACGAATATAAGATTCCAAAATTGCTAGAAGATGAATTTAATAATTTTAAAACATCACTACAAGCTAATGGTTATTCCCATAAAGGAATTAATATTACAATTAAACCTGTAAAGAACAATTACAGAGCTTTTCATCCATTCCAAATTGAAAAATATTAATTAACCATGGTAGAACTATTTCCGAACCTACAAGAAAGATTAAATAATATTTAGGATCACTTAAAGATGCTTCAAATCCATTATTAGCTTTAGCAGTGTATGTTATCTTGTTCTTATGGAAAATTATATATTGGAACCATAAAACGTAGCTTTGATACGAGACGTAAAGGACACATGAGATATTGACATCTGGTAATTAAAAAAAACAGAATAGCTTGTCTCTGTCTAGGTATGTTGCTGTTTTACCTAGGTCTCGAAGTAAGTGCTTTATTAATTAAGTATGTTATCACAGGATTTCAATAATTCCACATATAGGGTGTCCCACGGTGACGGCCCATTAGAATCATTCAAGGACTTCTTTTGAAAATTTGAGTATATTCGGGCATGCCCTATTCAAACAAAATAACGGTGTCCACGTACCACTTCCCGTTATACCGGAAATTTATGTCATCTTCGTTATTTTAAATGAAACACCCTGTATATTACGTTTTTAACATATTTTTTTTCAAAACAAATTGAAAGAAACAGTAACTAGATCGAAACCATGTGTATTTTACAGTAAGAAAGCTTCTTATCTATACTTCCAAAGTGGCTTAATTACATATAGGGTGGTGGAAATTTAATGCCGAATTTAGTTCAATTGAAATCTTCATAAGTAGGTATGTTGAAATAGAACACCCTGTATGTCGTTCAATATTCTGATACAATTTTTATTCTATTTCGAACGATAGTTATGTACTGTTTTTTGTGTAATCAACTAAAATCATGTAATTTGTTTCGATGATGACTGTGGAATTCTTAGCAAAACCCCAAAGCAAACAACTAAACCGTCAACAGTTATTTGTTGTTAGTTTTTTGCCGAGTGCCAATTTAATTTAGAGTTTACAAGAAATGGAACCTAATACATATTCAATTGGTGGGAAGAATCATAGTAAATGAATTCAACTCAAGTGTGAAATCAGTCCTTTTCAAGATTAATCCTGTTAACGGAAGCTTCCGAAACGTCATGCTATAAACACAAAAACTGTGAAAACACCTAATATGAGAACACCGCTACAAAACGCAATACAGAGTTCTTCTTTGCTGGAGCAAACAAAGATTAAATCTTGAAAGTAGTAAGAAGTAGGGATAGCCTTGCTCTGTGTAACTACCGTGGACCTTGTACAATAAAAATTTGAAAAATTTCCGTTAAACGGTCTCTAAGCTGGATATATCACATCTGAAGAGCAGTGCTCCAATTTAGACCGAACCAGAAAACAATTCAAAGTTTCGCATAACAGTGTGTAAAGAGCCAGCGTCCTTTACCAAATTTTCCCTTCATTAATTACTTGCTAACTATCCTGTTTTAATCAAATTTTGCAGAAATTGTCAAATAATAAATTTTATATTCCCTCCGACGTTAATTTCAGAAACATCTTAAGTTTTCTACGTCAGAGCCCCCCCCCCCCCGTTCAAACACCAATCGCAACCCGATATCAACCACCAGAAACCGTACCCGCCTTCCCCGGATCCGCAATGAAAACCGCGACGCGCTACCGAAGAAGATGAATCCTGACCGCGGGTCTGCCGCTTTTAGTTTCGTTACTTTATTCCGCCGACCTGTTGATCTCTGCGTTATAATATTCATCTGGTACCATCGTGCATCATTTGTCGAGATACCTCGACAACGCCACCTGAAAATCATCTCCATATAACCTGCTGGTCGTTGTAATCTGAGGTTACACGTAAGTTTTTATTGCACAACATTACACAATACGCAATGTCACATCGATCTAAACGCCCGTAAGCATTCCGTTGGAAAGGCTCTCGCCGTAATTCTATCAATCCCCGGAAGTCTCATTTACACAGCGCAACGGGTTAATGCCGGATTCTTGTAAATGATCCTTCACTCAACATCTATTACACTATCTAACACCAATTTACTTATATTGCCACCAAGGAGACAATATAAGTAAAAAACCAGAAGCGCCAGAAACCCGCAGATAACATTACTACCAGACGCCCCTTGTAAAGCACATCATGATCCCCTAGCTCTATAAAGAAGCTCCGCGTTTACGTCTGTACCCCGGGAGTTTTACAGTTAATCTCGCCAAACGTGAGTAACCGCCTCAATATCCAATATCAATTACCATTCTAAGCAACCGTGCGATGCCGTTAGGGTAACTGTGCGTAGGCACCCGTGCAGCTTTTGAATACAGGACCAGCATTAAAATATTCAAATAATTTTAAAAAGCCATTTTAATTAGGATTTTTTCATGTATATTAGAATACGAGTCCCGAATAGGTTAATTGAAGGTAGCATTAATTCTATTTTCACAGAAACGTCCCAGAATTGAGTAGCAGGAGGACTGGAGCACAGAACAAACCCAGACCAGGCGTCCCTCTGAAGATTTCTTTTATTTAGTATTGTACATAGTTGTTCAGTGTTGTTTTTCGTAGGTTAAGTGTGAAATTATTAGAGTGTAAAAAAGAATAGGTTTAATATAAATATCAAACCCTTATATGACTATAATTCAGTGTGTACTGTGATCAACCCCAGCAGAAGTAAAAAAAAAACCGCCCCTTTTTATTAATTTAAAATCCGATTGAGCTAGCCTTCGGCAAATTAAAGTAACGTAAAGTCATTTTCATTCAAAGAAAGTAGGGTTACAAGTAAGCAGATGAAAACTTCATAGATGAAGTATGGTTTACTATGTAAGAAGCAATTCAGTAGGAGTTGTTGGAGAATGTCTACGAGAATATGAAATAAATTGAAACATTTACAGCAAGCATATTAACGGCACACCGATTATCAAACTTATTAAGTTGCAGTTGTAAAGACAAACAATCGCCTACGGTTGATAACGATGTGTATAGTTATAAGTCATCTGCAAACAGCAACAAGTTAGAGGAAAGAAATTCACACAAACCATTAGCAAATAAAAGAAACAGTAAAGGACCCAAACTAGAGTCCTGAGGAACCCCTGAGGAAGCAATAAATGATTTGATCTAAACTAATTGTAATTAACATACTATTGACAGCAGAAAAAGTAAGATTCAAAAAATAGTAGCAGACCATCGCAAAATCCAAATAGTCGTAATTTGTTAATTACAACAAAATAGGGATACTATCGAATGCCTTCTCGGAAATATTTAGTAGTAATGCTTAGTAACACACAATTTTAATTATCTATGTTGATAATAACAATGTCCTTAGCTAAAAAATCGAATTTAAAGTCATTAGTGTTCAATATGACCCCCATTAGCAGTTAAACCCTTATAGATTCTAGCGATAATACCCTCAGTTACGGCTTTTCCTATTTCATCTGCAGACAATTCATGGAACGTTCTTGATATTCGAGCAGTCAAATCTTTTGAAACTACGGGTGTACAATAAACAGTACTCCATTACTCCCCAAACGTAAAAATCTAATAGAGTAAGGTCGGGGAACCTCCAATTCCACGGCCTTAGACGTCGCATTTATCTATCCTTAAACATTTGAACCAGCGGTTGATCCATTTGTTTACGATAGTCAAGTGGGGCACCGCATAGTTGGTACCAACACTTTCTCAGTTGGTGCCATTCTGTTGCGAAATATTGAGATACATGTTGACTTTTAAATTTTCGTAGATATGGTTATCATTCGTTCTCGGATAATATGAGGATTTTCAGATGACCACAAATGAGTATTATTTCTATTAAAAATACCTTTTCTAGTAAATTTTGACTTTTCTGTCCATATATGTCTCAAAAATTGAGGATCTTCTTGGTATCGCACTAAAGTTCGAATGAAGAGCAGAAAGTAGCTTAAATTTGTATGCATGCATACCATTAGTTCTTAATATTCTGTGAATCGACAATTATGGATTAACATTAAATAGGCTAGCACATTTATCGAGTTATCTTTATTTGAAGTAATTGGTTTTGGTAACATTCTTTCTACACTAATTCGACCATACTCGAGTTGATTTTTTAGAATTTTTCTGTCCATTGGTGGCAATAACAGCATTTGTATACGTATTCTGTTCCATTTCTTATAAACACTAAATTAAAGTGGCACTGCAAAAAAACTAACAATTAATGTTTGTTTTGAAGTTGTGCTAATGCATCCTCGCAAGAAATTACATGATTTGAGTTGATTACACAAAAAACAGTAGATACCGTAAAGCGGGGTCACATTGATCAATTTCAAAACGTATATTTTAAATTGTACAGAAACGGCGTGGACAGAGACGAAGAACTTTTTTTTTGTAAAAATTAATGAAATAAAAACTAAATTGTTGATGATCTTTAAGTGGGACTACTTTGATCCGCTGTTCTAAAATGCGCCAAACTGTCCATCTGGTACATGAACTGATCATTCTGGCTTCATTTGCACATCGGCCATGCCATTTTTTTTCAGTTTTATGTTGTGAGGTTACTGTAATTGGGTATGTTAGAGTCAAATGCAATAAAACTTGAGTGTACGAACACAATTTTAAAATGTTTATTACAAAAAGAGCACAGTAAAACATTAAACCTCGAAAACATCTACTCTGTTTGAAAACTGATAGGGCAGATCAGCAGGAACCGATGGCTGAGACAGAATGGTCACAATACCTTTGACTGGCACTGTAACTATATTGTTTTTTACAACGCGAAACAAAATTGTGATCGGCATTCACTGATTTTAGCCCGGCAACTTTAAATTCCCTTGCAGAAAATTGTTCTTTCAGTACGTAGACCTATTTGTAAGTGACCGATTTACGCTTTCCTAGCATAAATTGCACTAATCCGAACGTGTCTGGTGTTAGAAGTTCCAAACTAGCCTCCATGTAGGTAACTTCTTCAGTTACAGTTTCTTCTTGAACCTGCAACATGGGGTTGAAAGATGCACTCAAACCAGTCCTGAAACGTGCTTGCATCCATCCAACCACGGGATGTGCGATTAAACCTGCATTCAGAACGACAGAATAATTTACAATAACACGGATATCCTCTGGACTCATTTTCTCGCGAAGTGTTGTAAAGATGTTCGTTCTTGTAAATAACGTACAGGAACAATAGGGTTCTGTCAGCTGATCCGCAGACCATGATGGTGGTTGGACTTTTGGGATGGTTAGCAATTTTTTATGGTACGGCACACCTATAAATACCCTTTCCCTTTTCTAGTTTATTATTGATACTAGTCTTATCGTAATTAAATATATTTTGGGGAGGTATGTCCTTCAGCGTGCCACTTAAGTTATTAAAATACTGGTTGATAGTGTTGCTGCTAACAGTTGCCCGTGTTTTATTTATGTTCGTTGATACACGCTGTGTGACGGCATCTTTACGGAGCTTCAATAGACTCCTGGCCTGCATACTGTTTTCAAAAGGTTGAACAGCCTAATCCAAATAGGCTTACGCAAAAATTCTTAATTTCGACGTAGAAAGCGGAAAACTCCAATTGGAGCATTTCACGATGGCTTTAAAGAGTACTGTATCACCAAATCAAAGGTTACTGAAAACTGAAACTTTATTGAACATGAAAAATTAAACAACGGGAATTGATAGATCAGGTGAATGAGAGGGGTAAGGAAAGTCCGTGTTACGGAAAATTATGCGGTCTCCAAAATTATCTTGAAGTTCTGAAGATGCTCTCTTGGGTGGCAAGTAACCCCATTCTGTTGGAATCATTGGATATTGAATTGGATGTTTCTGGCATGCCAAAATTGTCTGAGGTCAATCAAAAGTGATGTCATAATTTGTCGTCTATATCTACGCTCGTTTTCCGCGAAGTAAGGTATTACCTCACATTACGCACCAAATCGTTACACGGTCACTATAAAGGCGTTTCTCTATGAAGATGCATGGTGGCCAAAAACCAAGAAAAACGATTTGTCTGTCGACTGATAATTCAGATCAGATGGATGTGACACTCGTCCGAAAACCACACATTTGCAAGAAATAAGGGTTGTTTATAAATCATTGCTAAGACTGATGCACAGTACACAACTTTTGCTTTCTTTTTCTTTTCTTTTTTGAAAATTCTAACACCTATTGAAATAGCCTTCCTTGGTTCACATTAGTTGTCAAGGTAACTAGACGACAGCACATCCCTTACGTTGAGTTAGAACGCTTCCTGTGCATCGAAACTTGCAACGACTCTTAACAAGCACTTACCAGTCAGTCGTGGCTTCTGAAACGCTTCCCTATATCGCTTAGCAACCATTAACAAACTTGGTCCATTGGACCGTTCATTCTCATATGAGCGAAAATAATATTTAATAATATAAATTTTTCTTGCGTGTTAAGCCCCATTTCGAATCTTTTTGACAGCTTATTCGAATAAACAATATGAAGAGATACTGTAATCACTGTTGTCACTTATGTCACTTGACGCGATTATACGTCACGAATAAATAAAAAATATATTTCACAAGCTTTCTGATTTCAGTGTCCCATTTCGGCGCATACCGTACTCACTCTTCGATTTCGGAGAATGTCGTTTGCCCTACATCAGCTTTAATGTACATGGAATCTGTTATTAAGCATACCGAAAGATATTTTGTATTATTCCGATGCGGCCTTCATAGACAAACTTCCTTCCGTCACCTCTTCGAGAGCTTCTTCCAGTTGCTGCTGCGTATAATTTTTGTAAGTTCTGGTATCAGCAATTTTGATCGCCCAATAAATCTTGTCCCACCATGTTGATCAATGACACTCCACGACACAATATGCAAGTTACGTATTTTTGTGTTTTAGATAAATACTCGCATATAAAGCGCTCTTTCTGATATACGTAATATAAAATATGTAAGTCGTATACCTTTGGGTACAGAAAGTTTTTCAGTTGTTGAAAGTGCACCAAAAACGCACGTGCAGAGAAACGACGGCGCCACGCAGAAACGATATCCACTAACACTATAGTTCGAAGCATAAGTGACGCGGTGTTGCCAATCCCATTTTTTTAAACTGTCGCGTTCGATCACAGTGCTTTCCGGAACAAAAATATGAAGCTGTGATCAAAGTTGCCTTCCGATATCGGTCACCCCCACTTTAGGATAACTCAAAAAGTGATAGGTAAAGGGAACCTTGTATCGTTTAAAAGGGAAAAAGTTGTATCAGAACATTGAAAAACGTATAGGGTGTTCCGTTAGAACAAACCGACTAATGTACGTTTGAATTTAACTAACTTCGCATTAAATTTTTACCACCCTGTATGCAATTAACCCACTTTCAAAGTATAGATGGGAAGCTTAGGGATCCAGATGTATATTGATATATGGCCGCTGTAACTTTTTTAGTGTAAAATACACATGGTTTTCAACTAGTCAGTTTCTTTTAATTTTTTTTGAAAAAAAATGCCTTAAAAACGGTTAGTTTTAGGAATAGGGAAACTTAACCAAAATTGCAATAATATACAGCTCCATTTAAAATAACGAAGGTGACGTCAACTTCTGATATAAACGGAAGTGGTACGGGGACGCTATTATTTTGCTTGAGTAGGGCATGCCCGAAAACATTGGTGCCCAAAGTTTCAAAATTCTAATCGAGGAAAGTGTCTGTGAAATAATTCTAATTATCCGTCAGTGTGCGACATCGTGTATATAATTAAAATTAAGAGAAGATTAAAAGTACAGATTCAGCTTTTCATGTACACTGTGTTTGTATGTTAAGTTATCACAGCATTACATTGATTTAACATATATAGTTAAACTTAAGATAAGATGAAACATACACATTATGTTTTCATTGTATTCTAACAATTACAGTCCTTAGATACTAACGAAAATTTATTTCTTTGTTGGATTCGTTATGATTTAACTAGATATTCAATTGGTATTTTTCAAAAGTTTGGACATTATAATTGGATTAAATTTAGTTAAATTTGTTCTTTTTCATTGTTAGCCTTCGACTTAGAGGGTGTTCTGACTTGTCATTTTCAAGGCGGTTTCATAATATATAATCTATTAAATATCTAGTTAATCTGTAATAAAGTAAAATTGAACTTCGTAGTTTGATTTTTCACATACATTCCCTAGTTTTCCATCAAATTGGATGTATGATCATATATGTTCCGATTTTAATGATTTTAAATTCGAATGCAGGTTAATCTGTCAATTTAGAGATATTGCTTTCAATTTTCACTAAAAAGAATTATACACGTCGATATAAACAGGAAAATGGAAAGTGTGTTTTTGCCCCTAACGGGAAATTTAAAGGTTAGGGCGTATTTTTTCTTACAAATGTGATTCATTCTTTACATTTTATTTTTTTACTCTTCTCGATATCTTTATCGGTTTAAGAGATATGATTTTTTTAAAATGTCACCGATCACACACTGCAAGAATTGTTGGTCAATATTTAGAGAAGACTGAGATAAATGTCATGCATTGGCCTGCTCGTAGTCCAGACATTAAACCCATAGAACATGTATGGGATATGTTATGCATAAGGAAACAACAGCTCCGGGCTCTCTGGAAGCTCTGGAAGGGGAATGGAATAATATTCCACAAGAGGCTGCACAAACTTTAATAAGAGAAATGAACCGACGACGTTTAGAAACAATTATAGTAGCCAGAACAGGTAATACGAAGTACTAATTTTTGTTTTCAGTTTTATGGTTTCATTTAAATAAAGATTTTGTCCAAAAATTGTAATTTATTAAAAAAATGATATCTCCTAAACCGATAAAAATATTGAGAAGAATAAAAAATACAATGTAAAGAATAAATCACATTTGTTGGAAAAAAATACGCTCTAGAGTTTAGATTACAAATTTGTTTCACAGGGTGATGCAAACCTTAGAGGCAAAAACACACTTTCCATTTTTCTGTATATACGGGGTGTCCAGAAACTCTACGGACAAACTTTGCGTAGTGATTCTAGACCCAAAAATAAGAAAAAAAGTTTATATAAACCCAAGTCCGGAAACGCTTCGTTTAGGACCTACATGGTGTGAAAAAATTTTATTTTCCTCGGTTGATCTGAGAGGCATCGACCAAGTATACCTTTTTTGCTTAGAAGTGAAAAGGGAACAAACTAATTCAAACGGAACGTCAATATACCGGGTGGTAAAAAAGTTAAGGCCAATTAACTTTTAGCATACCACTGTAGATGCCTGCGATACCTTCAGAAATAATGTGGGAATATGTTCAGGGATTCGCCGCTCATTACCAAAACAAGTGAGATTATGTATTGAAACAAATGGTCATCATGTGGAACACCTTTTGTAACATTTATTTTTTTAGTTTTATTATATATTTCTTCATTTTCGTTCTTAAATTCAAAGTTAAAATAAAAATTCAAACATACGTTACTTTGATTTTTAATTCCAATTAACTAAGAATTATAGGGAATTAAATTGAACTGTTCATCGACCAATATCTCGAAAACGGTTGATCTGAGAGGCATCGACTATGTATACCTTTTTTGCTTAGAACTGAAAAGGGAACAAAATAATTCAAACGGAACGTCAATATACCGAGTGGTAAAAAAGTTAAAGCCAATTAACTTTTAGCATACCACTGTAGATGCCTGCGATACCTTCAGAAATAATGTGGGAATATGTTCAGGGATTCGCCACTCATTATCAAAACAAGTGAGATTATGTATTGAAACAAATGGTCATCATGTGGAACACCTTTTGTAACATTTATTTTTTTAGTTTTATTATTTATTTCTTCGTTTTCGTTCTTAAATTCAAAGTTAAAATAAAAATTCAAACATACATTACTTTGATTTTTAATTCCAATTAACTAAGGATTATAGGGAATTAAATTGAACAGTTCATCAACCAATATCTCGAAAACGGTTGATCAGAGAGGCATCGACTAAATATACCTTTTTTGCTTAGAACTGAAAAGGGAACAAACTGATTCAAACGGAAGGTCAATATACCGAGTGGTAAAAAAAGTTAAGGGCAATTAACTTTTAGCATACCACTGTAGATGGCGCCCTCTGCAGGCAGCATCAAAATCAATAATATATTTAAGTTTCTCAACCACAAAAAACCCCATGTTCCAAATTTCAGGACCATATTCAAATTTGTTCGCAAAATATCTCCATAAAACCGAGGAAAATGAAATTTTTTCACACCCTGTAGGTCCTAATCGAAGCATTTCCGGACCTGGGTTTATATGAACTTTTTTTCATATTTTCAGGTCTAGAAGAATCACTACGCAAAGTTTGTCCGTAGAGTTTCTAGACACCCCGTATATGGACATGTATAATTCCTTTTAGTGAAAATTGAAAGCAATATCTTTAAATTGATAGATTAACCTACATTCGAAAAAAAAACATTAAAATCGGAACAGGGATAATGAAATGGTAATACATCAAATTTGATAGACATTTTAGGTGTCCCGAATTTTATGTCGGTGAGTGTATATCAGACATATTTGCGATTTCATATATCCATTTGACATCTTAATTGACATTTAATAATAATTTATCGTTTAATTTGGAGGATAACTGTAATTGTTATATAGACGTTTAAGGTTGTATAAAAAAAAATAAATAAATAAAAATACACGATAACAAATTATAAATGATAATCGTGAAAGAATCCATATAAATATAATACGAATAATTACCAGTAATACATTCATCTTTTATTGAACTAAGAGGGTAAATGCCATCTAGGTCATCCTTAAACTTAACTCCAATAATTTTTGCGATACCTAAAAACATAATTTTTTTAACGAGAAAAGAAAAATAACAATATAATTACAATCAGGTGTTATATTTAATGGGTTCGTATTCTCCTTGTCATCGTCCTTTAAATACTCGTACGATGAAAGAAGTTGAGATCTTATTGAAAAATTAGGCAATTCTTCCCCATACGTTAATTTTCTGGGTTTCTTTTTCGATCGACTTTTTGGAGTCGTATCTTCAATAAACTGTTTTGAATGAGAATTAGGGCTAACGGGTGTATCTTGTTCATCATCCGGACTATTTTTTTCTTCACTAGGCAAAGTCATTGTACTAGTCTTGGTGGTTAACTTCTTTGACAGTGTGTTTTTTTGATGGCTAATTAATGGATTCAGATTTTGGTCCAGTTCATAAAACTGTATAGGAGTTTTTGATAATTTTGCTGCCTAAAACAATCAATATTAGTAATAAGTATTAGGAAAAACATTACATTATAGCAAGGTTTATGTCCTTCAAGAGATGTATGACTACACATCATAAAAAAAGAGGTCAATAAAGTTGTCACCTGCAAAGGGGTTAAATGAATGCGTTTGATTTATAAAGATATCATCTACCAGTTAATTTTAATTCGCTTGCTATTTAATTTCCGTTTAAGTAAATGAACTTTAATATTTACGTTTGCAAATTCTTTTCTTATTTAAATACATCAGCTAGCTCAATTGTTAAAAGAAATTGTCGACGGTAATATAACAAGACCTCGATAAATAGTTCCACTATTTTTATTGCATCTAAATTTCGAGTGTATTTTAAAATCAATTTGTCGAGACGTAATTTTGGAGCTCGAAGGCTTTAATCTTTGATTATTAATTATGTCGAGACAAATTGTAAAATACACGAGAAATTTAGTAGCAATAAAAATAGTAGTTAATTTATCGAGCTCGCGTTATATTTAATAAGATTATTTCCTGAGCTAAGAACATTTCTATGTGTATGAGGAAAAAAACACAGAGAAAGGATACTGTATGAACTCATAAACTAATAAGTAAATACTTATTTATTAAACAACAACTAATACTAACAATCAATGTTACATTATTCCTCTATTTACAATTAAAAATACAGTTATTATATGTTAAAAAATTTAAATTTTCGGGTGGATTCTTTGTTCTTCTCGTGAGCATGCTGATAAAAATAGTCGACTATTTAGCACCAAGATGAATAGTCGCTTTATTTTATTTTGGTTAGACATATCAAAGCAGTTTCCAAGCACGGAATTGGTCAAAAATTCAAATTTGACAGTCAAGGGAAATAATAATTGTTATCCATTACCAAAATTTAATACTCAATCGATTGTCTTATTATTTTCGATCTCTATTGAGTCGACTTTCTTCCGTATCTACATATTCAATATTTATATAAATTGTTAATATTAATACTCATTAAACTCATTAAACGTTTCTACCTTTCTTTCCAATAATTAACGATTTTTGTAAATAATTGCTTGATATATTTATAATAGTCAATTATTACTTCAATTGTTTAATTTTAATGACAAACAGCTTGCGCGACGAACAGCAAAATGAACTACAAACCGCAAAGCTTCCTTTTTTGTACATCAATAAAATCAAGTTATTCTTCTTTATACATTGATTTACTAATTTGGATCGATTACTGTCCTTTACATTTATTGTTCACTATTTAAACAAAACTGATTGCTGCTTTGATAGATACAAAATGCAGTATCTTAAATTATTACGTCACTTTTAATGCGATGTTTAAATTATGGTGTAATCTTTATTATTATCACCAACTTGACAATACTTGCGCTTTTATTATTTATTGTAGCCTTTTATTTTCAAGGTCAAATTTTAAGATATCTAGTGAATGCAACCAGCTTATGACAATGAGCAACAATCTTTGTTAGGGCAAATGTTAAAATGATCAATTGGAGGTCCAACATCTTCGAAGGTTTTCAATGACAAGTTCAAACTTTTCAAGGGCAAAAATTACTGAATGGAAGTAGTTTGTAACAATAGGTTACAAACAAAAAAAGAAAGATCGAAGCACCTAGAAAACGAAGCAAACATTTTCAATGTCAGATTGCATATTATTATTCAAGGTCAGAATGTTAAGAAGGAGTTAGTAACAATATTTTACACATTTTCAAAGACAAATATAATATGAAGCCAAGGTCGATTGAAAGTCATCGTCTACAAAATTGTTGGAAGTCACGGTCGCACAGAGGCGTGGCGTGGGTTTCTGTCGTCCATGGCGAGGGCGAAATTTGCCGCCCCCTTATTTAGGTTCAATCCAAATTTTACCGAAATTCTAAAGAATACATACTAAAGACGTGTTATTATATTGTATTGTACGAGGTAGCTGAGGGTACAAACAAAGAAGTCATATTTTATTGGGAAATCAACTGAATTAAAAAAATCTGTTTTTAACTAAAACTTTATTCGCCCACTTTTTCTAAGAGCAAAGACTTTAATTCTGTAAAGTTATTTATATTCCGCCGTAAATTCTTTTTACTTAATACCATTAAGACAATCTTGATCTGGAAACGATGTTCCCGGTTCCGTCATTATTATTTGTGAAATTTTGCCGTGCCCCAAAAACGGCCATCCGTCACCTACGCCACTGAGTTTTCAAAACTTTACAGCTAACATTGAAATTTTTCAAAACCAAATTTTTCAAGGACAAAATTGCTGAAAAAAAACAGTTTGTGACAATATCTTACAAACAAACCAATAAAAATGCCTCAAAGTTGACCTCAAAAACTGAAACTAAGCTAAGGTGTGATACTTTCGATTTCAAGGTCAAAATTTTACATTAAACATTTCTCAAAGACAAATTTTACAATATCTATTGAATGGAACCAGTTTGTGACAGAGGGTACAAACAAAGCAATGGAAGATCTAGACCCCTTCAAAATGTTCCAAAGTCAAATCGTCAAAATGTAAAACGCTCGTTTAGAGGTGAGGAAAATGAAAATTCCGTAATTTTAAAATGTTTCAAGGGTATATTAAAAAAATAAATAGGAGCACAAAACAAAACACATTGAAAACGTTTCACGGTCAAATTTCCATCAAGGATATTTAGAGGTCATGATCTTAACAATATTCAAGGTTAAAATACCATTTCGTTAAATTTGCTGAACAGAAGCAGTTTGTGACTAACAGATTACAAACCCAATAACAAAAGATTTAAGTACCACGAAAACATTTACGGTCAAATTTCACAATGTAAAATGGTGCCAAAGTCGCAACGGAATGGTATGCCAACAGACACTAATAGAAACCTAATGGGTCTTCATTAATTTATGAAAGTTTACCTTGTCGAGCGAAATTTCACCCCATTTCTTCACCCTTAGCAAGTTCCTGAACTGAATTCGTAAATTTCATAATGATCTTCATCTTGGTTGTAAAACGCTCCTTAGTTTGATACCAAACATGATACTTTACAATATTTTAAACTTCAATCCCTCAAAGGGGTGATTAATTTCATAATTGCCTTTCCCTTATTTTTGTTAATTATTTTCATACGATATAATTGGTTCCGAAAACTTAAGTTTGCTTGCTTGTTCATCCTTTCCGTTTCTACCCGTTAGAGGGTGATTTTGGAGAAAAGTCAAAACATGTGTTCCTTTATTTCATAAGGAACATCTAAATATCAATTTTTATCTTTTTGGGCTTCCCGGCTTTTAAGATATATTCACTGCGTTTAAACAATTTATCCCCCTTTGTAACCCGATTTCATCCTCCTGAGGTAAAATTTCAAGAAACGATGAAACATGGGCCCGTTTGGTTATTAATGAGAACTAATTCCCCTATTTTAAGATCTCCAACTGCCCGAGTTTTACGTAAAGGCCTATTGCGCCTACGTGGTAATGGGTGCATGTTACTCAAAGTTAAAGTTCCTAAGCCTAACGGTCTTATTTGGGTGTTGATGGATGAGTGAGACAGTCAATGAGTGAGTGAGTGAAGACTAAGCCTTTTATTAATATAGATTGGAAGTAGTTTGTGACTTACTACGTTACAAATAAAACATTGGAACATCAAGACACCTTGAAAAGGTTTCATGGTTAAATGTTCAGAATGTGAAGCAAAGACAAAGTCGCTTAGAGGTCATGGACTTAAAAATATTCAAAATCAAAATTTCGAATTTTTCAATGGTAAACAAAGCATATCCGAGTGCAGCTTGTGGTATTAATTAACAATAAAAAGTTTACGGCACCTTGAAAATGATTCAAGGTAACACTTAGAATGTGAAACACAGGCAAAGTTTAGAAGTCATGATCTTAAAATGTTTTAGAGTCGGAATTTTATCTCAAAAGTTTGTGACATTAATGGGTTACACGCAAAACAATGAAAGGTCTATCTTGAAAATGTTTCCAGTTAAATACTGTGAAAAGGAATCAAGATCATTTAAGGTCATAATCTTAAAAATAAGGTCAAAATTGAATGATTTCAAACTTTTACATGCTTACTTAATACATGCGGTTTAGGTCTTAATAGATTACAATAAAACAATGCAAGGTCTAGACAACGAGAAAATTTTTCGTGGTAATTCAAAATGTTTCAAAAGCAACTGAATCAAAGGAGTTTGTTGACTTATTAATAGGTTATAAACAAAACCATTAAACTTAGCGCGAGTCGCACTTCAGCACATTTACTTATCATTAAAAAGAATGTAAGGTGTGGTCGCTGGTTTTTTATTCCACTTACTTTATATATAACATTTTTCTTTTGTAATTATTCAAGTATAACCTCATTTATTATTTTTTTTAAATCCCGATCAGGGGAGAGAAATTATAAATGATCTGTAAGCTATTTTGCATAAATAAATAAATAAATAAAATAAGAACCTTGTTACTGATTTATAAAATTAATTGCTTTCGTTTAATGTTTTTTTATTACCGGCTAATTTATCGAGCTCGCGTTATATTTAATAAGATTATTTCCTGAGCTAAGAACATTTCTATGTGTATAAGAAAAAAACAAAGAGAAAGGATATTGTATAAACTAATAAAATAATAAGTAAATACTTATTTATTAAACAACAACTAATACTAACAATCAATGTTGCATTATTCCTCTATTTACACTTAAAAATACAGTTATTATATGTTAAAAAATTTAAATTTTCGGGTGGATTCTTTGTTCTTCTTGTGAGCATGCTGATAAGAATAGTCGACTATTTAGCACCAAGATGAATAGTCGCTTTATTTTATTTTGGTTAGTCATATCAAAGCAGTTTCTAAGCACGCAATTGGTCAAAAATTCAAATTTGACAGT
Source organism: Vesta saturnalis (assembly GCA_036346205.1). Lineage (NCBI taxonomy): Eukaryota > Metazoa > Arthropoda > Insecta > Coleoptera > Lampyridae > Vesta > Vesta saturnalis. The sequence goes on along the minus strand of JARFJB010000605.1, from coordinate 51,400 downwards.
CAAGGGAAATAATCATTGTTATCCATTACCAAAATTTAATACTCAATTCGATTGTCTTATTATTTTGGATCTCTATTGAGTCTACTTCCTTCTGTATCTACATATTCAATATTTATATAAATTGTTAATATTAATACTCATTAATAATAAAAGTAAATCAAACGCTATACTTATTTAATTACTGAAATTCGCAGTGCAAAATGTTTTGTTTACAACACCGTTTGACAATCAAGCCTATAATTTAAAATAACATTCTTAACACTAACATGCAACAATAAATTCTTTATCAGAATTGAAGGAAGTATTTTCCGTTCAATTGTGATATTCAACTTCAAGTACAGAGAAAATAAGACACACAAAATGTTTCTTTATTTACGCAATAAAAGGTCGTACCTATCTGTTCTTTCGTTGAAGGCTGATGACGTGTTCTGCGTTTCGGACTAGTCTCTGAGGCCTCGAATGGAGAAGCTGCGGGCTGACTCCTTCGTTCCTTTATTCTCGCGACATCTTGTTTACACCTTTGTGGTGGATTAAAACGTTTCTACCTTTCTTTCCAATAATTAACGATTTTTGTAAATAATTGCTTGATATATTTATAATAGTTAATTATTACTTCAATGAACAAATGAACTACAAATCGCATAGCTTCCTTTTTCGTACATCAATAAATTCAAGTTATTCTTCTTTATACCTTGATTTACCAATTTGGATCGAATACTGTCCTTTACATTTATTGTTCACTATTTAAACAAAAGTGATTGCTGCTTTGATAGATACAAAACGCATTATCTTAAATTATTACGTCACTTTTAATGCGATGTTTAAATTGTGGTGTAATCTTTATTAATATCACCAACTTGACTATACTTGCACTTTTATTATTTATTGTAGTCTTTTATTATTTTAATAAAGAAGGTATTTTTCCACTTCTTCCCTATTACACTGCTAATTAAATCTTATTTGTAATTTCACAATTTATAGGACCGCGTGACTATATAATGGTCACTCGTGCTGCGGTATCGATCAATCAACAACAACTAACCGTAATATAAAAACTGCCAGTTACTTTGACAGCGTCTCCTCCCTTCTCCTCCAACTCCTTTATGCACTACCGCGTTTATTTAAATACTTTCTAATTAAATATGCAAATAACGTAATGAAGCAAACTCAAGATTTTCATCTTACTATTAAACCCATTCAAATACCAGTAACCATTTCTTTATCTAGAAAAATAATAATACTAAGTAATGTCGTAAAACTTAGCGCGAAATTTGAAATTTTGCAAGGCACCCGTTACACACCCCCAATTGGCCCAAATTAAATTACAACATGCCTATAACTTGGGACTAGTTAAAGACTAATTTGTACCTAGAAGATTAGAATCTGTACCCGCTTAGTTTCGCGGAAAAACCGATTTTTAAAGTGGGGGTGCTACTTGAACTCAGGTTAGCACCCCCCACGATTCCCAATTGAACTATTAACAGTTGCATTCAATACTTTGAATTAAAGACTAATTTACACTCAAGTTAGTTTGTCACTGTTTAAGCAATTTATAAGTAAAAAATCTGGAGTGTCTCCACTCAACATTACCGTATACATACATACAGGGTGTTTCAAAAAAAGTGTCACTGTTGCTAGGATAGGTAGAACATAGAAAAATGAGTGGGATTTGCTTATTAAAACATTTCCGAAACGACATCCGCATTCAAGGCACAGGGTTTAAAAAAAATTGTATACCCCTTTGTTACGATTATGTCGAAACTACTGGCAACATTGTAATGAAATTTTGTATGAATATGTTTTGGAAGCTGATACATGCCATGAATTTGTTTTTATATTTGGCTCTCATAGGGAGCGCTAGTTACACGGTTCGTAACGAGTAGTTTTAAACATAACTTTTTTGAGGTTAGATTTTGTAATCCAAATTTTAAGTAAACTTAAACATCATTCAATTTTACACCAAAAAGGTACCATTGGTAAACTCGATACGGTGTACCATTTTCGGAATATTTTGATCTGAAAATGATGAAGTAATTACTGATTATGGTATAAAGTAAGTATTCTTATTAAAATCCAAAAGCAATAACATTATTCTAAGGCTAAAGCTATTAATTAAACAAGAAGACAAGTAAAATAAATTTGACTAAAAACATTATATATTCATTAGAGTAAGTGTTCAAAATGTCATCAGTTAGCCATGGAAAACTGACATTTATTGATAGTTAATACGGTAAAGTCAGTAACATTAAATATTGTTGATAAATACGTTAATTAATAATCAAAATGTATTCAAATGTTGAATACACCGACATGTTAATAACCTCAGGCGATGTTTAGGAACGGCTAGTGCAGCGGTTAGGCGTTATGCAGAAAAGTTTCCCTGAAGAAACCTACCAAATAAAAAAACGTTTAGAGCCGTGGAACGGCATTGTCGAGAAACTGGGAATGTGAGACCAAAAAAAATTAACGCTGGTAGGCCCAGAACAACAAGAACCTTTCCGAAAGAATATCATTTTCTTTGTTTAAATTTGAAGGTTGGTCCAAGTTTTATTTTTGGTACTATGTGTGATTTTAAGTTTAATTATCACATTGTGTTGCATATTGTCTTATACTATATTTTTCCTTGACTGCAGATTCAAAATTTAAGCTAACTTTTACCTTTGTTACTATGTTTGATGTTAATTGTGATTAATTAATCCTAAAGTAACTATTAATGCCGGGAGAGCTAACAGGGCCATTATGGGTGCCCTTCAATGGAATAAAAAAAGAAACCTAGAGGATGGAAACGTTTAAGTTGTCGCGATTCGCGACAATAATAAAACAGATTTGATAAATAAATGTTAAATAACAAAGAAATAACTATAACTCGGAAAGCTAAAAACAAAAAAAAATAATTCAATCATTTGGTCGCTAATAAATAACAGCAAATCCGGTGAGTGGCGCGGAGCCAGGAATCGCTTAGGGAGCAATATGATTGAAACGTGATGTGATTGAAGGGTATGTAAGAGAAAAATGTACATGTATATATGTACATTTTGAAATTCATACGGTAAGCATGCGCTATATTAGTTACATCTTTCTTGACTCTGTCTATATTTCTACTTCTTAAGACAAATAACTGTCCGGTAGTAGGACGACACCGTTAGTAGGAAATGCTCAGCATCCGGGGTACGATTTGGTCAGTAACCGGACTGCTCGCTATGGTAGTACTTAAGAGAACAATGCAATTGCCTCGGATCGACGTGGCAACAAGGCGCGGTCAAGGTCGAAACAGACAGGTCCCGTTGCTGACGACTGTTCAAGTAATGAATGGCGAGTCGGTACGTGGAATGTTAGAGGTATACATGGTAAATAATTTGCAATTGCGAATGTAACGAAAGACACCTTGGTATTCTGTGTGTGTCGGAGACAAAGCGTAAAGGAAAGGATGCTGTGGAAATGGAGGATGGCAGCCTAGCACTATGGTCAGCAGCTGAGACTGAAGTGCATGGCACAAAAGGAGTTAGGGTGATCATAAGTGAAAAAGCGAAAATATGTATTAAACAGTACGAATTGGTATTATACCGGGTAATATGGGTTAGAATGAAAGTGGAGTTTCGAAAAATTTTTCTTATTGCATGCTAATCACCGGTGAATGGAAAAAGAGACTAGGAGCGTGAGAACTTCTGGAATGAAGTAAAGAACGTGTTAAACGTATGTAAGCTAAACGAAAGAGTGATGATAGTGGGGGATATGAACGGATGGGTTGGTGTATAGAAAGAACATAGTGAACGCGTTCTAGGAAAGTTCGGAAACCAAAGAGTCAATGGGAACGGTGAACACCTGATGAACATCTATGTGGAGAGAAGTCTGTTTGTATGCAACACGTGGTTGAAACATAAAAATGTGCATATGTATACATGGAAAAGAGATGAATCTGTATATATGGCAATATGACAGATTTGATAGTGTATGATGAACGGCTTAGAAACCTGGTGAAAGACACAAAAGTAATGCGCGGATCGGAGTGTGGATCGAACCACTTTTTGGTTGTATCGAGAGTGTGTTTAGAGCAAAAGTTGGTCTGGAGAAGGAAAGCAAACGTAATGCGACGTCCAGAATTGGTGTTGACCAACTAGTGGATAATGGTGCGAGAATGAAAAACGCAGAAGCTGTGAGTAAAAATGATGGCAATGATTGCTGCAAAAAATGAGACTGAGAAGAAGCGATTGTGTGATGTGTACAGATTAAGAAACAAAGAAGCGAAGGAGGCAGTGAGAATAAGTAAAGAGGAAGTGATGGCTGTGGAAGGAGAGAAAATGCAGAATGATTTTGAGTGAAACCAAAAACTCTTCTGGAAAAGGGTTAAAAATACAAAACGAGGCCCAAAACAGAACGCTGTAGGAGTGATGAATATTAGCAACGAAATAGTATGAGACGATTGTGAAGTGAGGAAATGCTGGCAAGAATACTTCGGAAATCTGTACAGTAGTGAGAAAAGTAAGACTGAAGGGTTAAATAAGGAGAATATAGAAGGAATCATGAATGAAACTGAGAAGAATATTGGGATAAACGAGGTAGAGAAGGTTGAAAAACAGCAAGGGGGCAGGCGTAGATGAAATCATTGGTCAAATGCTAAAGTATGGTGGTGCAAAGCTTATACGAAGATTGTGTGAATTAGTCAATGTGTGCCTTATGTGTGGAAAAGTGCCGAGGGATTGGAAGGAAAGTGATTGGAAGTATGTGGACGATAATGAGAAATAAAAGCATGAACCTAGCTGCGAAACGAGCAATCTATAATGTTGTGTTCGTCCCGTCAGTACTGTATGGAAGTAAGACATGGGTATGTCAAAAAAAGCACGAAAGGAAAATAAATGCCGTGAGCATGAGATTCCTGAAAAGCGCATGTGGTACAACGAGAAAGGACAAGATAAAAAATGAATGTATAATGACAGAGTGTGGTGAGGAAAAGACGATGATGGATAGATATAAAGGTAGTACGTTACATTGGTTTGGTCACATTGAGAAAATGAACAACGCAAGATTAACGAAACAAATATATGTAGGTAAAGTTAGAGGAAAGGCCGGGCCTGGTAGGCCACGTAAGACTTGGCTGAATGTAGGAGAATGTATGATAAAGGAAATAAAGATAAGGAGTTTTAAAAATAAAAGGGCATGTCAGAGACAATGTTTGAATCTTGCGGAAGCTAGGGAGGTATGCGGAGATAGGAAAGCATGGTGAAAGATTGTGAACGAAAAATAAATAAGAGGCAGGGATTGTTTAGCGTACCCCGCAAGGGAATGGCGTGAAGGTTAATTTAAGTTAAGTTAATATCATTTTAGGTTTAGTTGATCAAGATCCAACAATTAGCGTAAAGAATATGACACGACATACAAGTACGTCTTCTGCAAGCACTTGGAGGATACCTAAGGAACAGCAGCTACATTCTTATCACTATAGGCATGTCCAAGAGCTCTTGTAAGACGATTTTGTGAAACGTTACAAGAAATGACAGCCCTCGAACCCAATTTTTTACCGACGAGGCCACCTTTACGCGACAAGGAATGTTTAACTCTCATAATGCATACTACTGGTGTGATGAAAATCCACATGTTAAAAAGATATCACATTACCAACACTTGTTTAAAATTAATATTTGGGCAGCAACTTTAGGTAACAAATTAATTGGTTATCACATCCTACCTGGAAATTTAAATGGTAATGTGTACCTCGACTTTTTAGAAAATCATTAGTCGATATATTAGAAGATTTTACGCTAAACGAGCGAAGAACTCTATTTTTTATGCATGGTGGAGCTCCCCCGCACCTTAATAGAAGGTGTCGTAATTTGTTGAGTAATCCTTATCCAAATCGGATTGGTAGAGATGCAGAAGCTCCGCTTCATTGGCCTCCACAGTCATGCGATTTCAATCCTTTGGACTGCACAGTTTGTTCGTATCTTAAGAAAAAAGTCTATGATACAGAGGTAAATTCACATCAACAGTTGCAAGGCAAGACAAAATTCAACATTACTTTAATGACTTCATAGCTGATTCTCAACCGTTTCTATAGAAGAAAGGGTTGAATTGTGTATTCGCGAAAACGGAGGACATTTTGAACACTTACGCTAACTGAATATTTCATGTCTTTAGTCAAATTTATTTTAATTTTCTTCTTGTAATTCTTTGTTTAATTAATACCTTTGGCCATAGAATATTGTTATTGTTTTTGGTTTTTAATAAGAATCCTTACTTTATACCAGCATTCATCATTTTCAAATCAAAATATTCCGAAGACGGTACACAGTATCGAGTTTTACCAATAGTAGGAGAAATGGGCCTAAAATGGGATACTTAACGTTTAATACTATACAAAGATAAAACTATTTGCCATAAAAGTTTGCGATCGAAATGTACTACAGTATGGTTGATACTTAATTGAGATAATTATTAAAACCAATCAAAAAATGAAAAATAAATGTTTGTATCTGGTCATTACAAAATGTCTGCAATTTCCCATTTTACCTACACTGATTAGGTGAAACGGGACAATGTAGGAGGTAAAATGGGATAGGAACTAATATCACATATGAAGTCGTCTTCATCATCACTTTCTACACCTGCACATTCATCATGAGCCCAGTTGCCGCACTGAACTCACATTATCCATCCTTCACCGCAATGATCCCTAGAATAGTTACTTCCGCAAAATAAACATTCCACATCGACATCTGATTCGCTGCTGCTAGATTCAAGCATTGACTTACACACCATTTTTTTTATCTTTTGTTAGTAGTCATTTGATCTAAGGACTTTTTTATTCTACTTGATTTAAGTTTGTCAGCATTAATTTTTTTTACTTTCCCGATAATGGAGTTTTCTAACTCTTCTTTGTAAGGAGTACTCGTAAGTACAGCAGATTTGCCCCTTTTCGTAGTTTTCCTCTTTGGCCCCACTTTAGCAGCTGTTGGATAGGGAGCAATTGTTTCAGGAGTTATTAGATGGGTAACGCCGCTACTTGATGGTTGTTCAAGTGGTCTAATTATTTGTTTTGGTGGTGTGGATTCTCCTACTAAGGTTATTATTTTCAATTACGACTTCGTTTTCAGGTACCACTTTAACAGCGGCATTACTTGTAGTGTCATTGTCTTGAGGTTGGTCATAACTAGTTGACAAAGCTGCAGCAAACGCATCTTGGGTAAATGCTGTCCGGTTTATAGGACACAATCCAGTTTTTTTTAAAACCATTAATGGCATTTAGAGGTGTTGACGCCCAGAGCTTTACCAAAGTGGTGCCATGAATGACACATCTAATGGCTGCATACGGTAACTTGTGTGCGGTGGTAAACATAAAATTGTTACTCCGTTATCTTGCGCCTTATCCATCATTGCAATATTTTGCGTGTGTGTTTTATGCGCGTCAAGTATAAGTAATGCTGGATTGCTTTTCGAAGCCTGTGTGTGAAGAAGGAAATGATCAAACCATCTTGTAAACAATTCTAATTGCATCCACCCAGATTTATGGCAAATTGATAGAGTACCCGGTGGAGTTCCGTCAAGAAATTGTGGTTTCATTCGGATTCGAGGGAAAATAATCATAGGCGGGACAAAAACGCCACTTGCACTCATACAAATGACTACTGTCGATAATTCTCCAGGTTCCTCAGACGTTAAAGAACCTACTTGCTTTCTTCCTCTAACAGCGATCGTTTTTCTACCGCAGTGATGCCCGTTTCGTCCACGTTAAAAATTTGTGACGGCGGAAAATTGTTTGCAGAGGGTCGAGAATATCGAAAAATGAGTGAACGGCCTGTTGGTTGAAACCTCTAGCCCTTGAAGCAGAGGTTGCTTCAAGACTTCTCTTCTAAGTGATCATTTGTTTCTTTGTAAAAATGAACGTAGCCAATGCCACCCCGCCAATTGGGTGTCATTATTAAAATGATGATCAATGTTGTTCCTCACAGCAAGTTGATATGCATAGTCCATACATCATCCCTTCCATGTTTTTAGTGTAATTAACCTGTAGATCCCCCAGTTCTCTAGAAAATAATTTCCTGGTACCAAGTTGTTTTGTAAGGTCTACCGCAACTTTATTCTTGTTTTTGAATCGTCTTTATAAAGTTGACTTTGGAACATCCAATTTCTTTGCAGCCATTAAGTAACCACAGGTTCCACTTCGTAACGCGTCCAGTGCTGCAGACATTTCCTCTTCAGACCGAGACTGACGGTATGTTTTTCTTTTATACGTAGAAGGCGTCTGAAAACAGATAAAAATAAATGATCGAATGTTGTAGGTAAAAAGGGATAGTACGATGTAGTATCCCGTTTTACCTACATGTACATGAAAATTTTCAAACTTACCTCGCAATCAATACGTGACCACCAAAGCAAATTTGCCAACACCACTCTTTAGCTACCTTAACAAAGTAATACAGAGTTCAATAACATTGCAAAATCACACAATGTTTTGTTGCAAGGGATTACGCCGTTGAACATAAATATTACAGTAACACCATTAGCAAACAATAAACCCAGTCTCCTTCCGGTACCAACAAGCCGATCGCACGTTTGGGTCTACACTGAAGACACTAGCGGTCGGCTACGCGCACGTGTTGCGAGCTGTATTAATATGAAAAACTTTTATTTCCCCATTTTACCTACATATCCCATTTTAGGCCACGCCCCCTACGTCTTTCGTGTAAAATTGAATGATTAAAAATTCACTAATGTTGAGTACTTAATAACTTTATATATCAGTTTCGTTCGCTCTAAGCTTGAATATGGTGCGACTATTTGGGACTCAATATATAACAACGTGGATTTTTAAAATATGTATGTTACTAATAATTAACTGGTATATATCCACAGCAGGGAGCAGATCTAACATCTTTGATGACAAAATTTAGCCTACACTCACTCTCCAAAACGTAGAGTTATAATCCCTGTCACTTTCTCATGCACGATACTACATAACGAAGTTGATTGTACTCAATTGATATCGCAAATTAAGTTTCTAGTGTCAAATATTACATGCCAGACAATTACTTTCTTTAACTCTAGAGCAAACACACATTCGCTTTGCAAATCTCCCGTTTACGTTATGTGCATAAACTTTAATACTATTCCTACTACATGTGATATTAATTATTGTAATTTGAACTCGATTATTAGCTATTTAAGCTAATCTTAATGTCAATTTGAATGTCTAGTTGGTTGTACCGTTGGACAATAAAGAACATTGTTATTATTATTAAGTTCACTTAAAATTTGGACTAGAAAATCTAACCTCAAAAAAGTTATGTTTAGAACTACTCGTTACGAATCATGTAATTAGCACCCTCTATGACAGCCAGATATAAAAACAAATTCATGGGATGCGTCATCTTCCAAAACATATTCATACAAAATTGCATTACAATATTGCCAGTAGTTTCGAAATAATCGTAAAATAATGGAAATAAAAAAAAAATTTTTAAACGTTTTATCTTGAATAAGGCTGCGGTCGAAGAAAACCCAACTTATTTTTCAGTGTTCTATCTATCCTAGCAACAGGGCCACCTTTTTTGAAATACCCTGTATACATGGTGTGACTTAATCATAGGTCGTAATTTCAAAAGGCGCATTCCTGAACCAAATTCAAGTAGAGATGTGAGCAAAAGTCTGATTTTCAAGATACAGGGGGGGTCACGCGTCAAACGATCGCAGCCAAAAGGTCACGCGACAAAAGAACGCTGTCAAAATGTCGTACGACAAATGATCGGATGCGACAAATGATCGCATGCGACAAATGATCGGATGCCACAAATGATCGCATGCTACAAATGATCACATGCGACAAATGATCGCATGGGACAAATGATCGCTTGCGACAAATGATCGCTTGCGACAAATGATCGCATGCGACAAATGATCGCTTGCGACAAATGATCGCTTGCGACAAATGATCGCATGCGACAAATGATCACATACGACAAAAGATCGCATAAAAATTCTAATTTTCGACTATAGATCGCATACTTACAATGCTGAAAAAGTCAAAACAAAACATATTATGATGCAATCAAGAACTTAAAATTTGTGAAATCCTAATTGACTAATTAGAATTTATCTAATATCACCCCAAGAAATTAAGTTTTAGTTAGAGATTTTTCCAGGTAATTAGTTTAAATAGCCACCAATGTTTGCAACAAATATGTGAAATTGCTATTCAGCAGAAGATCTACCTCCCTCAAATAATGCCGTTGAAGGATGGCACAATAGCTTTGCATCGATTTAAGCGCTGCAAATCCTAGTCTTTGGAAAGTGATGATTGCCTTAAAGAGAGAAAATGATTTGAATATAGTAAAAATAGAACAATACTCGTCTGACCAATAAGTAATGAGATTAAATCCATAAAATACGTATATTTAAAAATTAAGGTACATTGATGTGCTCCCCTTCAAAGTACTCCCCTCCCACAACTACACAATGGTTCCAACGTTTCTTCCAGCTTTCGTAACATTTCTGGAAGGCTTCGACTGGAATATCCTGGAGTACCCTCGTCACGGCGGTCTGAATGTCAGTTATGGACTCAAAATGAGCTTCTTTCACGGCCAATTTTGTTTGGGGGGAACAAGAAGAAGTCACAGGGTGACATATCCGGCGAACAGGGCGCTTGCGGTAACACTGCGATGTTTTTAGAGGTCAAAAACTGCGACACACTGAAGGCAAGATGGCATGGAGCATTGTCATGATGAAGGATCCACGTTTTGGCAATCTCTGGACGGACTCTAATGACTCATTTTCGCAGCCAATCGAGTACTTTCAGGTAGAAATGTTGGTTGACGGTCTGCCCAGCTGGTAACAGAATCGCCGAGTTTAACGCAAAATTTAATCGCGTACCGCTGTTCAATATTACGTCGTTCCATATTCGTGACACGCCTACAAACACGTTGTCGAAAACACAACATAGCTGGAGAACTAACGAACGTACGAAAGTCGAGAGCACATGTATTGATAGAGGAGGGATGGGAGATTAGCCGACCGAAGTTTCAGGTTCGCAGTGTTACCACAAGCGCGGCTAAAAAATCAGTCTCATTACTTATTGGTCAGACAGAGTACATCGCAGGGACTGAACCTCCCCGAAAGAAAACTTATAAAGATACAGCCAAGCGTATACATTCAATAATGCTGGAATATACAAATATTTTTTCTGTAATTGTAATGTAGTTATTATGCATTTTTTTTTTAGTTTTTTCGTATGCGGGGTGTCTCACAAGTAATATGACAAAAATAAGTGTGCGCCATTGACTTTTTAAAAATGGTATATGTTTGCCTGGTTAAGGAGCTGAAAATCCAACTTTTTGGTCTTTCGAGAAAAAAAATAAAACCACTTCATTGCATGTCGAAAAATTGTTAAAATAGAATCAAGTTAACATTGCTCGTTGCACAGTATTTATTTATAAGCCATTTTTTAAACCTAACAAATGAAAATTTAACAGAATATACACAAAAAAATGTTGAAAATGACCACCTCCCACTTCTATCCAACCTTCTGCTCTCCATGTCATCGAGTGACGAACTCTCGAAAATTGTTACGTATGGTTTCACTTCCTTAGTGGTTCTACTGTATCGATTGGTGTAGTATAAACAAATGATTGTAAGTGCTCCTACAAATAAAAATGTAGGCTTCCAAGTCAGGCGATCAAGGAGGTCCAACACAATCTAATACAACGATTTTGTTAAGCTCCATTCAAATACTCACGAGCCAATATGCTACAGTGGGCTGGCGCACCATCATACATGAACCAATGTAGTTGCCGTAACTGAAGAGGAACATCTTTAACAAGTAAAGGCAAATCATTTTGTAGAAATTTACTGTATAGTTGTCCTTTAAGGTGTCCTGATAAAAAAAATGGTCCAATCAAATAGTTAACTATGATAACAATTGAGAGAAAATTGTTCCTGAAAATGTCTGTAATAGCATTCGGATGTTCTTGGTTATGATTATTGTGAAAATTAATGATTGCATTTCTGAAAAAAATGCGCTTTGTCCGTAAACATAATGATGGGATCAAAGTGAGGATTTTCAGTAAGTTTTTGAAAATATTTTTCTGTCTGGAAGGACACGATCAGGATGCCTTTCTATAGCCAGCTGGTCTCCGCGGCATTACCATTGGCAAGATCATAAAGGAAATGCATTTGTGTCATCTCAAATTAGAATAACTATTTTTTTTTTACTTATAGTATTCCCGAACAGGCTAAGATTTGCCTAACGTGCTAAAGCACTCAGGAACACTGGGAGGGTTTAAGAATATTGTTAGGCTGGCGAGAAACGTTTATAAATGGTTACCTTAAATTGCCTGAAGTCAAAGTTTGGAGGAAAACAGGAACTGTGTAGTGAATTCCACAATTTGGTCACCGTGTGGAAAAATGTAGATTGAACCCGTTTAGTGTGACACGATGAAATTTTGAGTGCATAATTATGGTGTGAATGGGAAAACCGAGTGTTCCTAGCGAAGACGGCCTGTGAAGGTATTAAGGAGTATATTTCGACGCACTTGCCATGGTAATAGCGATAGAACAAGGAAAGAACCGAAGCTATTCTTCTATGGTCAAAAGGCTGTAGGTCAGAAGTCAGAGACGGGTCATTTATAATCCTGACAGCTCCTTTTTGGATGCGGTTTACCATATCAAGGGCGTATTGGGGAGCACTGACCCAGAGGTGGGAATTGTATTCCAGATGAGGACGAATTTGAGCCTTATACAGTAAAAGGAGTTGTTGCGATGTAAAGTACTGTTTAGATCTGCATAGAAATCCCAGTTTACGGGCAGCTGTTTTACTGGCTGACAAAAGGTAGTCAACCCATGAAAGGTTCGATGATACGGACATCCCTAACATAGAAATAGAGTTTGAAAACTTAAGTTCTAAGCCATTTATATTTACAGCAGGAAATGATCGGTCTTTCTTGGCGGATACAAGGCAACACTGCGTTTTGCTGGCGTTGAACGTGAGTAGATTATTCCTTCCCCATTCATGGATACGTTCTAAGTCACTGTTGATTGAGACTGCCAATTTCACCTTAACGTCCTGTCTAGACTAATTGTTGTGGGGAAACTGAGAAGAACTACAATGTAGAGTGCTGTCATCTGCAAAGCAATGGATAGGGTTAGTTGTTGAGGAAATGAGGTCATTTATGTACAGCAGGGAAAGTGTGGGAGCCATCACTGATCCTTGGGGTACTCCCGCGTTAACAGTAGTTTCTTTCGAAAAGAAGCCATTGACGACAACGCGTATACATCTTTTACCAAGAAAGCTGGATATCCAATTGATGAGCGTATCGGATAAGCCGAACTTGTGGCACTTGTGCCAAACCTGGTCAAAAGCTTTTGAAATATCTAAAGCTACTACGACTGTTTCACCAGACCTCTCTAACGTGTTATTCCAAAGTTGGGTGACATATGAAAGAAGATCACCCCCTGAACGACTCTGTCTGAACCCATACTGGTGGTCGTTTAGGAGTCTATTGGTCTCGAAGAACGAAAGTAGTTGGTGGTTGATGACTTTCTCCAGGATTTTCGACAGTATGGAAGTGATAGCTATTGGTCGATAGTTTGAGGAATCGATTTTGTCGCCCTTTTTAGGAATAGGCTGGACATTTGCCAACTTCCACGATGAGGAAAACTCTCCAGATGACATGGAGATCGAAAAGAGTTTGGACAATACAGGTATTAGCTCGGAGTAGCATTTTTTAAGGACGATAGCTGGAATACCGTCAGGGTCAGTCGCCTTGTTTGAGTCAAGTTTATTGATAATTGATTCTAAGAGCTTGTAACGAAAGTGGATTGGTTTAATAGCTATGAGGTAGATTTGGGCGACGGCACAGTTTTGCCAGAATCATTGAGACATGAATTTGACGCAAAGTAATCGACAAAGAGGTTGGCTTTTTCAGCAGGATCAGCTCCGTCGCGATACGTCATGGGAGGAAAGGGAGATGCACTAAAGTTTTTACTGATAGCTTTAGCTAATGACCAAAATTTACGACCACCCAAAGGACATGAACCTAATTCTTTGCATTTACGTTCTTCAAACATCTTTTTGACTTTGGTGATGATGCTTTTGCAACTATTCCTTGCGGCAATATAGTTGGCGTGATTTTCGATAGATTTATTTGATTTCCATTTGGTATAGAGAGTTTATGCTTTTGCCATAATGCATCAGCGCATGTCCTATTAAACCAGGGTTGGGAACGGGCATGACCTACACGATCATGTTTTTTGGGAATGTATAGCTACATACTCATCGGGATAACTTCAGTTATTGAAAGAGCAATGTTTGAAGAGGGGGACCATTTAACAGAGTGACCGTTCCTAAAATATGTAAGCCATAGAACTGTACATTACCGGTCTCTCGGGACCGGTCGCTTGACGCGGATATGGTAGGATACAAGTCTTAGGGGACCGGTAGTGACGTAATTAGTTTTTATATTTTTATAGTTATATTAAATCAATTAGAAGCGGTTTAAGATCACTTTATCGTCCGTTTTATGATCAGGTTTCGTGTTAAAGGATTTTTAAAGGGTCAGATGACTTACTATTTATTATAGATTTAGACCACAACATCACACAACATAAAAGATTTCTTAATGCTTTGTTAGTATAAAAAAATATTTAGAAATAAAAAATGTGTCAACTAAATAAATTTTTCTTAGTCTTAGCCTAGTCGACCGCTGATGATGATAGCCTAGCTATCGAAACGCGTTCGGCGTTTTTTAATTTTGTGTGCTACGTGAGTGTATTTTGTTTGTTACAGATCGTGCCACAATTTCAGTGTTCCAGATTTTTCAAATTGTTCTTAGTTATTTAATAAAAAACAATTAATTTCCAGAAATGCAAACTATTTTTTGTGAATGCTATTAAAGCAAGATAAATGCATGCCTGGTTGTCCAGGGCATTCATAGCAGTAACTTGTTACTTTTGTAACCAAGTTACTTGCATTTTTGTTTGAATGTGTTCCTCTTAATTTATGGTAACATCCTGGGCACTGTCTTCTCCGTTTGTTTCCTGGCCCAGACGGTTTAACAAAGGTGTGTAAAATTCTTTTGGGAGTAGTGGTTTCTTGATGTGCTACTGAAGTAACAATTAACTCGCGTACCAATCTTCTTCTAAACTCCATTATAAAAAATTGTGCGAAACTAACCTTGTTATAGACAATCCAGGCATTTACAATAGCTGTTCCGAGCAAAAATTCAAAGGCTAGTTTACGGTACTATTTTAAACTTTTTCTCAATACGAAATGATAAGAACTCACCTGATCACTAATATCTACGCCTTTTTTTTTGCTTTATTATAATCAAAAATTACATTTGGTTTAAGTATAGGCTCACGCTGCCAGTTTCGTTTTACTGTTGGTTTAAAAGTAGTTGTATGAGTTGGATCAGTACTTAAAATTGAAACTGGCCGTTTTTCCATCCATTTTATAAAAGTTGTTCTGAGTACCACATATACAGGGTGTCCACTTTTTGATTGTGATATATTGGAATCTCGGTAACTATAATAGTTACAAGGTCGGTTAAATTACAAAAAAAAGTTGCGATATTTTCTGCTCGTCCAGAATCCATTAAGAATTCGGCCCTATCTTTTCCCGTTCCTGAAATATCCTGAAAAAACTGAAAAACTCGAATTTGGAAAATCGGCCATAACTTTTATATTTCTCAACTGATTGCAATAAAATTTGGTACACTTACATAAGACGTAGATACGAGTACACTGGCATTAATAAAATTCTTCCCGGAGTACTAAATTCTGAATGACGACAGTCAACTTTTTTTTTCTTATGGACGCTATATTGGATTTCTGCACGGATAGATAAAGGAAAATATTGTTGTATTATGAAAAATAAAATTTTGGAAAAAATCAAGTAGTCATAGGCATATCGTTGTGAATAAAATGCTAATGTACATTTCATTGTTGATTTTTTATTGCAAGAACAGAAACAGACATAATAACTTATTTTCTTTTCAAATCCAGTAGGTATGCATTGTTACATTAACCCTCTAACCGGTAAGATTTAAAAAATTATCAAAAATAGTCAAGTTTTTTTTTCCGGGTGGCCCAATAAATTCGAAAAAGCTACTATAATGTTAATATTTTTTTATGTTAAGCCACCAGGTGAAAAAAGGTAAAGGAGCCCTCAGGAGACCTTTGCCGGTTTAGGTAAAAAATCAGAAACAGATGCATTTTATTGTTTTTATTGAAATATTGTGGAAAACGATTAGAAAGAGAAAATGCATATTATTTTATGATGATAACTGTAGAAACAGTTTTGGCATTAGAGCAGCATAAATGAAGATCACATTTGCTACATATACTTTGAGTTTTCGACGATTTGCAAAGTTTACACTTTCTTTTACCATCTTCTTTACTTAGCCAAAGGGGGAAGTGGTCAATACGATCGAAGCGAACATCATCAACGGGGTGTTTTGCCTTTTTCCCGATACCGGAAGTCGTCGGTGAGCTTTATTGTGATCTTGATTTATTCAGTGCTGAGGGTCGGCCAATTGCACGTTTTTCACTAAATGTAACAAGAGCACTTGCAATTGTTTCTCTAAATTCAGTAGCTGCAGTAACTTTTCATCTTCGGCTGAAATATTGCTGGAATCATTACATTTTTCGGCATGTATGCGATGGTATAAAATAAAGGCGTTGGTTGCAGCCATATCGATCAAATGGTAAAAAATTCGAATCATTACATTTCTAGTCTTTGCTCTGATGTGGTAGCGACTCATTAACCCATCCATCAAATCGACTCCACCCATATGGCTGTTGTACTCGTGAATGATCTGTGGGCAGTCGACTTCGACGTATTTCTTCTTCTTACGATCATATCACGATGCTTTTGCTTTCGGTTGATTCTGATTCACTTTCAAAAACGGCTCAATGCCAACATAAGTCGATGCCAATCGCACGTTTAGTGTCTTTCCATAAAACTGTAGAAATATCAACACCATACCCAGAGCCGACATATTCCTCTGAATATCCTCTTCCTTTATTATTGGTGTGTTTGTTCGACGGAAGCTTGCAGTTTGGGATTCGATTTACTCTAATTGTGCCTAGGCTATAGATTCCTCTTGCTCGTAAATAAACCAATAAAGGTAACGAGGTATACAAATTATCAAAGTAAATGATATGATGAGTAAAATCCGGGATTGTTTGTGACAAACGTACGACAACGTTTGATGTGCTTCCGAGATCAGGTACGCCAGGAAGAATTACGTTGTCACCTGCACCGTTGTAAATTTCAAACCGATATGCATAGCCGTGCGAATCACAGAGCACAAAAAGTTTGATGCCCCATTTGTGCGGTTTCTTCGGCATATATAGGCGAAGATGGTGCTTCAGTTTAGTCGAACACATTTGTTCGTCGACACACAATCGAGCAGTCTTTGGAATCGAATCAAAACGACTGTTAAGAAAGTCTGCCAACTTACGGATGCGAAATAATGGATCATAGCCAGGCTGTCCTTTTTTAACTCGTTGTGTTTCGTCCTGAAACGATAAGTGTTTCTTTATTGCCATAAACTTTTCACGGGCATCGTATTCTGGATGGGCGTGAAGGCATTTTGCCCAGTAACTCTCAAGTTTGGGGTATCGATAAATCGACATGTAGATCAAAATTCCGATGTACTTTCTAATTTCTTCTGCATTCGTGGCAAATTTTGTATTGATATTTTCGAGACGAGCTGCCTCGTTCGTTTCTTTGACCACCAAATCAACAATTTCTTTTGTGAAGAAAAAGTTAAAGACTTCTATGGGGGTTTTTAGCTCTTTTATAGACGATAGCAAAATGACTTTCGATTTTGCTAAATTATGGTTTAGGAAGTACTACCTGATCCTGTAAAACCACCAGCTGAAGGCACGATCAACGGACCAGAGTTTTCCATTACAGGTAATGGCGAGTGAGGTCGTTTTTTCGCCTTGAAAATCGCCGAGTCAGTGGCACCGGCAGCTGAAGTACTAGCTTCTTCTATTTTACCGGATAAATTGGCTGCGATTGTTGATGATGCAATAGGTTCATCGATATCACTGATGTTTAGCGATATGTTTGGAGAATTGGAGATTTGCATACGCTAATCAGTACTTGTTTTTTCTGCCTGCATTTCACTAATGCACTCCGTAATCATATCGTTTACAGTAATTTCGTCCTGCACATAATCTGGGTCATTGTCTTTATCATCACTACTATAATCATCATCTGAACCATCCGTTTCAACAGAGTCCATAAGTTCTTGTAGTTGTTCCTCTGTCATAACCGATAAACAAAACTTTTTCTTCCGCCAATGGTCATAGCCTGCCATTTTTAGGTACACAACAGACAAAAAAGTAATAAAACTTTGGTAAAATGTACGCCAACAAATACGACACGAAGTTTCACGTAAACGGGCAAGAGGTCCCCTAGGTACCCTTTATTTTCGTTTCTAAAACACACTTCAAATTTTTTTTTCACAATCTAAATTATATCGAAACTATACGTTATTATCTACCAATTAAAAAATTATTCATCAAAATCCAATTAGTGAACGTACCGAAATTGCACTTCGCCAAAATGTTTCACGGGAGTAATACTTTTACCTGCTTTCGCTTTGACTTTTCGGATAAAACTAAAAATAGAAACAAAACAATACAACGCAGTTCGTTCAGTTCGTGTTAGTTACATCAAGAGAAGGATTAGCGAGCGAAGTAAAGACAGTTTCAAGTTGTATAAATTTGATCAGTAGCGTAGCTGAGCAATTGGTAATAAGGTCCTCAGGGACCACTTACCAGTTAGAGGGTTAAATAGTTGTCAATACCGTTGAATTTTAAATCAATAATCAAGTCAAAGTTTTAAAATAATTAAATATTTTAGAGTACATTTGTTAGTTTTGTAGTGTAACACCTAGTAGTAATAAATAGTTTTTAAAATGGTAAGATATACCAACACAGAAAAAAAAGAAATGTACGATATTTACATAAAAAATAATAAAAATAAGGTAGCAGCGACAAGAATATATGAAGACACATTTCCAGAAAGAAGACAACCTTCTATTATGACGTTTTCAAGAATATCTAAAAATATGTTAGAAAATAGCTCTATATCTAAGTTAAAAAATAAGTATGGCCATTGACTAAAAAATTTTAAAACGCAAGTGTAATGTTAAATTGCGTTCCCAACATGCTGTCTTTTTCTAATGGAACCCCTGCTCCCCACCACCCACAAACTCCTAAATTGTAAACTAACGACCTCGTTGCAATTTTCTGAACTGATTGCACGAGTCATGACGAGACTGATTGTCATTGTCGGGTCGGCTCCATCCGTCTACATACTCATAGATAAATAAAAACCTTACATACTATAAACGGTATTGTTTCCCTAGCTATTATTATTCTTTGAAATAATATTTTTATTTCCAATATATGAAAATAAATTGATACCAAATAAATAGCTACCTGTGTATCCAAGGATTATTTATAAATGTACAATATAAAGCAAAAATATAAATTGCTAACAGTCAAATCGTACCACGAATTTTTTACGAAAAATATTTAAGGGTAATTTTAAAAACTACATCAGGGTGTTATACAGTTTTGTCGCATTATACGTAAAACCACATTCGAACAATGTTGTACGATGTGCAGGTATGGTAAAATTATTTACATATCTGATATTTTTAGAGTGAATTTCATTTCTACCAATTAATTTGCGGCGCAGATATGCAGGACTGTTCGTTATAACAATTCTATGTATAAAATTTAAGAAATGAAATTTCCACCTTGTTTTAAGGAGATCCAATTTAATTCTTGCATGAAATCGCTAATATGGTCAAATTTACGTAGACCATACATAAATCTGCAACAAGTATTTTGTAGATGTTGGAGCCTGTTTCTGTTAACCCTGGGTTAGGCGCGCTGTATAATTTGGGTGACCATATTTATTTTCAGAAAAATAAGTACAGAAATAGAAAGTAACAAAAAGTTGTATTAGGAATAGATAAAAACGGACAAATCAAAGAACTAAATGTAGAGTGACATAGCCAAGCATCAAAATGAGAATAAAAATAAAATAATTTTAATGACACATGCATATACATAATATATGTACCTATATTCCTATTATATTAGAAAAATACAAACACATAAAATACTCTGGCAGAAATGTGTAATGTTATTAATTATTTTGACGTGCATGCAACGCCATCAGTGGGGTCACCTTTGTGCCAATCGTATTTTTGAGAGCTTAGGATAGATTCCAAAATTTGCTTTCTGGTCTTCAAAAACTGGAACATTTCACTGCAAGTCTCATCGAAGTTTGTGTACACTTGCATCACAGCTTCTAGTGTTGATATTTTCATTTGCGATTTTCTGCACTCCAGTAGTTATTAATATTAGAGAATAGTCGCTCAATTGACGCACTTGTTCCAGGAAGACAAAAATAAACTGACATAAAATCTCACAATTTTTGAAATCTTCACTTGATCCAGACCCTTGATTCCATTTAAATACTTCAACCCATCGATCTTCGGTAGCTATATTTTTCTAGTTCCATTCGGCAATTTTATCTTCTGACAGTTTAGCTTGTAATAGACTAACTTCATCGAAGAGTTCGTCCTCATTCAGTGTCGAACCCAAGTAGTCTTTAAAAGCAGCACATGAACACAAAATTTGATTCCATGAAACTTGGTTTCTCAAATTTATCCATTCAAAGAGCCTTAATTCATTTAAATGTGTACTCCAATTCTTCAAGTAACTCACACAATTTGAATAAAAGTTGTAAAAGGGATTCTCTTACTTTAAGCGGCAAAAATAATTCATTCAAACGATTTTCAAGCTTATTTTGAAGATCGAAATACTCTAGAGCGGCCTCTGTTACGCATATTTTGTCACCCTCTACCTTTAGTATGACTTTGTGAAACATAGAAGCAATGTTGTGTACAAACCACATCCAAATTTCGCTGGTGCGACACTCAAAAAATTGCTTCAAAATCATTGGACAATTTTCAATAGACAAAAAGTATGCTTTCAACGGTTCGTACATTTGTAGAATTCGTTCAATTGCGGGCATCAGACTTAAAAATCTTGTTTTAGAAAATGATAACATCTTTTTGTATTCAACATTAACAAAGTCGCAGAATTGTTTAAGTTGATTTACTCTCACTGTATAAATATAGAAATGCTTAAATAACTTAACAACAATAACCTCAACGTCAATTGGTAAGATGTCCGTAGCATTTTGTACGCAATTGTTCAAAATGTGTGCAACACAACCAATGCCAACCAGAGGTTTGCCACGAGAAGCATTCAATTTTGCAAATAGGTTGTTCACTCCCTTTCTTTTCATTCCGCCAAAATTTGTATTGGTATTATCAGCAGCTAATCCAACACACTTGTCCACTAAATTGTGGGTTTTCAAAGTATTAAACACATAACTATTTAACTGTTCTGATGTTTCACCAGGTAAGTCTCGCAACTGAAGCAATTTCACTTGAATACCTTTTTCACAATTAAAGTATCTCACCAACAAAGGTACTATTTTAATTTCTTTGTGGTTGGACGAATCGATCATGATGCTAACAAAATGTGCTTTGTGTAGATCAAGTTCCAATCGCAACTGGGATTCTTTAGCAAAAACATTTTTTACAATGGCTTCAGTTTTGGTTCGAGCTGCCATAAATTTGGGCTCAAACATGTTCGCTATTAGCTTTGATGTGCAATCCAAAGATCTAAAACTCTGCTGATGCTTGATCGTATGATACGCGAAAGTACCTTCCTTGGCTGCAATTAACATTATTTTCAGAGCTGAAGTTTTCACTTTTGAAAAAAGTGTTTAGTGTGGCGCTTTTAGACTTCGTATTTACAGCTAATGTATGCTTTTTCTTGGTTAGATGAGCCTTAATATTGCTGCGACCACTGTTGGAAATATCAACATCACTTCTACAAATTTCACAGTACACAATATGCGGACTCAATTTATTTTTTATTTTCATAAACGGATATTCTTTCTGTAACTCCAAATTAAAATGACACTTTCTTCGAGGCGGTGCCATGTTTACGCAAATAATGTTTTGTGAATCAAACGACGTTGCTTATTAGTAAGCGAAACCAGCACAGAAAACCAGACTGCATTCAACAAAAACAATTAACAAATAATATGTTCGCTTGCTGTCGAACGGTAGAACTCGTGTAGAATTGAACTTGTTTAGTCTTGGTCCGAGCGCTGTCGCTATTTATATGCGGCTCGCTAAACTTCGCTTCGATTCTCGCACGTTCCAGTCGCGGAGCATTCTGGGCTGTGCGTCTAGGATAATCGAGGGCGGACTGGAACGTTCGGGAAACAAACTACGCCAACATTCTCAACAACTTCTTAACGTCGTTATTGCATCATGATCAGTGAATCACCGATAAGCATTCTTTTTAAATAAAAAATAAATATTTTGGTATACCTATTTGCGATATTTACATCTTCAAGAAAAAGAAAGTACATTTTAGTGTACTTCATGCTTCTATTAAGGACCTTAGGACACTGGCAGAAAGAACGTACTGTCCTACTAAAATAAGTACGTATGGTCACCGTATAGTATAATGTACCGTGGTTGGGCGCGTGGGGGACAAGTGTCACCCATTTTTAAATGGCCATAGTTTGGTAAAAAAAATATTTAAAAAAAAATGCAAACAACAATGGACGCACTCCAATTAATTAAACAGAGTTTTATTCAAAAAGTACAAAAATAAAATTATTTCCATTAAGAAAAATACAAACATTAAAAATACAGAAAATACTTAGTTTTCTAGGCACTGGCTACAAATATCTTTTAAATGGTCAACACAGGCCCACTTGTGGCACTTTACACACCATTCTCGGGTTGTTCGGTCTCGTGCACGTCCACATTCATAACATCGCCCACGTGATGATGTCCTTGGCGCTTCCGGAAGTTCAGGTTCTGGAGCTTTCACTAATAACTTTGCACGCCTACGGATTTCTCTTGGAAGGACCTCAATGGTAGATCGACGTAAAATTTGTGGTTTTATGAGTTCCCAGCTGATTTTTTATGAAATCAACTCTTCTCACCTTCTTTTCTAATGCTGCATTATGACAATTATAAATACATAGAATTTATGGCGGCTATATTCAAAATATCGTGAAGAGCACCATCGGCCATCTTCTTGTATTGCGTGCAACGTTGTTCTTTTCGCAAAGCTGATCTACAAGATCAACGCCTACTTTCGACATGTTATAGAATTTTTTTTCTAGAAGGTAGACAAACGAACTGTAGCAGTAAAATTTTCGCAGATCCTACAGAAACCATTACATGTTTGATAACAAATATTTATTTGGTGTAATGGACTGTATTTAGAGTAACTTTAAAGATCTGTCGACTAGAGATCTGTATGAGTAGCTAGTTTATGTCCAAATTTTATTTGATCTGACAGTGTGATACTAGTGTATTACAGTTTAATGTCGTAGTTGACAGAAAATTAAACTTCAAATTTTCCTATTCAGTGTTGCAAACTTATAGAGGCCTAGATGCATAGAACATATACTCTGTTCCATCTTATTTTGCATTAGAGCAGGCCATTGAAATTTAGGGAGAGTGTGGTAGCAATGTCAAAGAACAAAAAGTTACTACCGTAGCTTAACTTTTAAAAAATTGTAGTTATATTTTTAAAGCGAAGTTAATGCAGCGTTGCAACATAGTTTTCACGCTATTTACACTTTGCACGAAATTCGTTGAATCTCCAGTGACCTATTAAAAAAAAAGTAAATTTTAGTCTTCCGACCTTAAAAGTCTATTATCTACATAAAACGGAAATTGTACATTGATTCCATTAATCATAAATGACAATATCATCTAATACGTAAGCTGTTTAGATAACCAAATCTACGCAAAAACTAATAAGAATGCGTTCAGCTTTTCCACTCTTCCAAAATAAAAAACGGGAGAAAATTATACAAGAAATACAGAACGCAATTTCATAAGTAATTCATCGTAAAGATTTGCTTTCGTGATGAAATTTGCTGCGTCGTTCTTTCCTTGACTGTTACGTAGGTAAATAACCAGGAATGTATCCATATAAATCGTAGCTAAATGGAGATCACAAGATTGCTGCTTTCATATCCACGAACAAGACTTGACAAAACCAAATATTTAAATGTATATTTACTAAAATTTTGATACCAAACAGTGGGGTATTATGCCAACTGATTATATCACCAGAAGAATCTGAATGCGTATCACTATCTGAATCTAAATCGGATTCTCCTAGTGCTATAATACAGGTGGGATATTTTCAATCGAAACATTTTCCTTGTTTCTCCCAATCACTTGAAATAATCCGTGTGTGAACAACAAATTTTGCCACATTGTAGGAGAACGTTTGGATAAAGTCTCAAACCATAATTTCTGAACCCACATCTTTCGATGAAGGTTCAGAACGTATTTGCTTATTGTAATAATTTTTACAAAACTCCCGTGACATTTCAATAGAGTTATATTCACAACGGTAAAGGAAATCGTAAGACTTCATACTCTTGCTTAATGAAAATCTTGTTAACTACACAATTTTTCCCTCTGGACCTAAAAGGTTGAATTTTGTTTCACAGTTGCTTTTTTGTAATTTTGCCCACAATTTCGACCCCGTGCGTAACCAACCACTCCTGCAGCTGATCTTTCTTACTAGAAAATGAGGGTGGCTTGTCTAACTGCACCGAATGATTCGGTGCGTTATCCATAACCACTCCACAATTTCCGAGTAGGTACTTTGGATAGCGCAGGAATTAACTGTTTAATCACCCAATTTTGAAACCGGTCCCCATTCATAGTTTTATGATAATCCCAATCATCGTTCCCCGAATCGAGTAAATGGTCCCAGTTCTCAAAAAACCTTAAATTACACCGCGCGTGTAAAACAGTTACCGTTTACCTTCACTTTTAGTTTTGAATGGATTCCTTTTGATGTGAGAATCCTGTACCAAACGATGGATATTAGAACCATTTTGATAAATCCACGTTTCATCTAGATCATAGATTCCCAACGGGGCGGTACCGCCCCCTAGTGGGCGCTGGAGCTTTTATCTATTGCGCCATCAAAGTGCATACTAGATAATAATAGCACAACTGCTGATGGCTTGGTACAGTAAGACACTATTGTACAGTCATTTTGAAATCCGAATATAGACGTTCGTGGCGTTCTATCTTTTCTTGGTAACAACTCTTTTGGTACTTCTCTTCGGTTTTTGCGAATTGTTCCAACATATGTTAGATTTTTCTGCTTCAACTTTTTTACTAATGATAAACTGGTGAACCAATTATCACCGGTGATATTCCTGTTTGTATTCTGTACCGGCTCTGTCAAGCGTAAAACAATGTCTTCTGCTGAATTACTTACACGGTACGGTCCGTCAGGCTGTCTTCCAACATATGGTTCCAGATTGAGAGTGTAGGTTGTACGGCTATCAACCAACGCGAAAACTTTCAAGCCATACCTTGCAGGTTTGCTGGGTATATATTAGCGAAATTGGCACCTGCCTCTAAAAGCTAGCAATTGCTCATCGACGGTTAGATATTCTCCAGGTGTATAGTATTTTTGACAATTGTTAGTGAATATAGTCATTACTTCCTAATAGGGGCTAATTTGTCAATGTCTCGCCTCTGTAATCTGTCATTGATATCATCGAATCGAATACATCGCAGCAAAATCTAAAACGTTTCTCGCTTATCGATAAATAACACGATTCTAGACCATTCCCAGTCGAATTATCCACAAGTCACTAAGATTCTTCCTAGAACAACGCAAAGAGCCTATCAGGAGGAGAAGCCCAGGAAAGCTTTCAGCTCAACAATATCCGTATGTCTCGCATCTCTTTCACGAGAAAAATTGTCTTTCACTGTATCTATGAATGTGTTTGTACAAGTGGTTATAATCCTCAGAATGGCGTCATCAAAAATAAGTCAAAATGTCGATTTCATTTTTGTTTCTCAGGCTTTGTTTTCGGTCCAGGTAAGTGAGTAATAATATTACAAGCTCTGGTTCTAATATTGGATGGTTGTCGAGGATGTTTCTGCCATCTTGTTATACCATCTTTAGCGACAAAACAAAGTCCATCTACATGGTCATTATTTGCAGTGTCATCTTCAGATTCTGAAACGCTGACGCCCTGTTCAGAATTTGTGTCTGCTGTATTTTCTTCGATACAGTCTTCTTCGTCATGGTCGCTGTTGTCATCGGGTGACTCATTACCGCTTTCATCGCCGCTAAGAAGGTCATACCATTCCATCCATTTGTTTCCAATCCATGTGAAAAAATATTGAAAAAATAATAAAGTTAATAATATATACCTGCTTGCCAATAGTAACGTAGTTAGTCGCGCGGGTGACAAATGTCAACCATAATTTTTTTCTAAACTTAAAATTATATCATTGACTTATTAGTAAATAATAATCATAGTTTCATCTAGGCCCTTTTGATCACGTAACTTACGTGATCACTAAAATTGTATTTACGATCAAAAACTAAACCTAAATTTTTAATTTTCTCCGCAAAAGGTAAGGAAACACCGTTTTTTAAATTAAATTAGGAGAATAATTATAAAAATATAGAAATAATGAATAAAACAACTAATACAATAAATCGATTTAAATTTATTTCCCCACTATAATAAATTACTATAGAAGAAATATATAAAACAAATCTCAAAAATAATAAAGATATTCAATCAAATAAAATAATTATACAAATTATTCTAGAATTTAAACTTAGTAACTCGTACTCAATAAAAATTAAATAATCAAAAATCATAAAATATAAACTCGAAAATAATGAAATTACTCTAAAAAAAAGTGAAAACGTAAAATAAAATTTACAAATTGAAATTATTTAAGATAAATTTTATATTTTTAATTCCGCAAATTAATGTTTTTTTTTAAACTACCTAAATAACAAATAAATAAATCACCAACAAGAAAAATTAAATTTAAAGGAACTCAATGAAGAAATATAAGTAAATATTCACGTAAACATCCAGAAGAACAAGAATATATCCCATTAATTAATTTTCCATGTTGAGTATTTGAATATAAATATAAAGAATAACATACATAAATTTAATTTAAAAATGGAAAGTATTCTTCAATGGAACTTTTTTTTTTTTTTTAATGATTGTGGACCTGAACAGGCTAAATAAGACCTATCGTGCTAAAGCACTCAGGAACACTTAGGAGGATGGATAGAGGGATAATGAATTGCCAATAGATGCCTATGGACGGCTACCTTAAATTTTAACTGTAACTGATGTCAAAGAAGTTCGAGCGAGTTGAGACTATTCGCAAATGAACGCACACCATTAGTTATTTGCCTTCAAGAGACATTTTAAAACACAAGATAAATTTAAAATACCCAATTATGTGAGCATTAGACGTGACATGCCCCACGAAAGGCGTGTAAAAGGTGGTGTTGCAATTTTTGTCCACAATGATTGTGTCTACAAAGAAACACAATTGCGTACTCATTTGCAAGCAATTGCAGTACACGTGTCGCACCCATTTAAAATGACAAGTTGCAAAATCTACTTGCCAGACAACACGTGGACACCGCTTGCCTTAGAACATCTTATCTCGCAACTTCCAGAGCCGATTCTGTTGTTGGGTGACTTTAACTCCCATAATCCTTGGTGGGGTTCTGATAAATATGATAGAAGGGGAAAAGCTATAGAGGGCTTACTGGATACAACAGGGCTCATTTTACTTAATAATGCCCAGGAACTAACGTTCTTTAACGCCAGATCCAATAACTTTTCCACGATCGATCTGACTTTGTGCTCCCCTCGGATAGCTCCGAACCTCACATCGAAAGTTGCTACATGGAAGTGATCACTTTCCCATTCTCATCAGTACGTCACAATCTAAAGGTCACGTAATGTTACCCGTGAAATGGAAGTTAATAAGAGCTGATTGGGACAATTTTAAAAACAAGGTACGTCCTATTAATAGAGCGCTGGAAATCGATAATATGGTAAACGACCTTAACGAATCGATTCTGCAAACTGCCGAAATATCAATTCCTAGGACAAGCCACAAAGTAAACCGAATACCTGTACCTTGGTGGAACCCAAAAATCCGTGGCCAGAAAAGTCGCTCTGAAGAAGTTTTCAAAAAACCCCACTACAGAAAACCTTATCAATTTAAAAAAAACTCAGAGCAATAGCACGACGAGAGATTAAAACCTCACAAAGGTCCTCATGGCGAAGTTACGTCAGCTCATTACAAACAACAACGCCTACTACAGAGTTGTGGACTAAAATCCGTGCCATCTCCGGGAAACGTTATAATAAAAGCCTCCCAAACTTGAAAATTAATGACGAACCCGCAGCAGTAGCCGAGCAACTAGCTAATCATTACCAACAGGTTAGCAGTATAAATAACTACAGTGCAGATTCTAAATTTATATATTTTTATATATTTATATATATTTAGGTTTATACGCTGAAGCTGGTATTCTACCCTTAAAGTTCAGGCGCATGTGGCTGTTACAAAAGTATGCTTGCAAAATCAGCATGACGTCAACACATTTTAATTACGAGATCATCACTAAGAATGAAAATATGTGCAGAACATTAAATACGCTCATATATGTACAATTAACAAAACAAAGGATCACATTACAGATCCCATCACAAGAAGCGACCAAAAAGGTGTACATTAGAGACAAAATATTAGACCAATGGCAAAATACTTGGAATCAACAAAATAGCGCCCTTAAAGAACATCTACTTTCGATCAAAAAACGCAAAAAATACCCAACATTCTCAAGAAGGAACGGTATAGTCATTACAAGACTTCGCATAGGTCATACAAAGTTGACATACGAACACATACTTACAGGATCACCCCGAGGAATATGCCAAACATGCTACGTACAATTAACGATCCGACATCTGTTCACTGATTGTCAAGCAGTGCAAGCACAACGAGAAATCTGTGATATAAGAGGTCCATTTCCAAAAATGCTAGAAGTAAATGAAAGAAAAATGAAAAAGGTGCTTGAATTTTTACATTTATCAGAATTACACGGAAAAATTTTACCAACAAATATTCAGAATACGTTTTGGAACAAGTAAATAATTCATAACAGGCTAAAGGCAAAATAACCTTAGAAGTTGATGCCTAATAAATAATTTAAAAAAAAACAACCTCTAAAAAATGAAGTTAATCTAATTAAAATTATTGTAATTCGACTATAAGAAACCAAACTATTAATTAATATAATTTCCCCTAATAAATTTAAAGAAGGAAGAGCTGCTATATTAGAAGAACATAATAAAAGTCATCATAATCTTGTTCTAGGTATAATATTAATTAAACCTTTCTTTAAAAACAATCTCCGACTAGATAAACGTTCATATGAACAATTAGCTAAACAAAATAATCCTGATGAACATAAACCATGAGAAATTATTATTACAATTTAATCATATAAACCTCATATATTTTATTGTTATTAAACCTCCTAATACTAATCTCATATGTGAGTAGAAAGGAGGCACCATCCCCACCCCTCCTTTTTGACGTCACAAGCCCCGCCCCTTTCACTTTTTTATATGCTCACGTGGGGGACCGGTTTTTCCACCCTTATTTTTACCCGCTTACGTGTAGGACGTGTTTTCCACCCTATTTTGCACATCCACGTGTGAGACCGCATTTTCCACCCTTATTTTTTACACGCTTACGTGTAGGACGTGTATTTTCACCCCTATTTTTTACACACCCACGTGTGAGACCGTATTTTCAACCCTAATTATTTTTACTCGCTTACGTGAAGGACCGTATTACCCATATTTTTATGATTTCTTTTGGGGGAGCCTTATGGTTGTATTTAAGGACCTTTTGACGGATAGGACTTTTTTGTGGTTGCTAACGTGAGGGGCTGGTCCTGGTCTTGGTTTAGAACTGTATTTAGGGTTGGAGCTTAGGGCTGGTCTAGGGATAAGTCTTAGAGTTTGGCCTTGGTGGTGGAGCTAGGGATAAGTCTTAGAGTTTAGTCTTGGTGGTGGAGCTAGGGTTTAGAACTGTATTTAGGGGTGGGGCTGTATGTAGGGATAAGTCTTAGGGGAGGGTTGGACCTGTAGCTAGGTCTTAGGGTTATTTCTGATGGTATTAAGGCCCTTCTGGTTGTAACCCTGGAGGTTAGGTAATTGTGCTCTTTTAAAATCGTATCTTGAAGATATTTCTCTCTCTCTCTCTCTCTCTCTCTCTTTCACCCTCGATTCTCTCGCTTATTTCGCTTCACAACTATTTGTCCAAGGCATTTGTCTATTTCAAAAACAAGTACAGACGAAAAAACAAGCAAATACGAAATCACTAAAATTCGTAAACACGGAAAAAAATCGCTATGCATACAAATGCGCAAACACGAAAAAACGGAAACTCACAAACACAACTATTAGCCCCGTAAGGCATTTGTCTATTTAAAACGAAGCTGCTGGTGGAGTATCTGTTAGTATCGTTTAGCGATTCAAGATGGAAGGTCAGTTTAAGCATCCCTTTTCAGCTATAGTTGCAGGTTCGTCGGGATGTGGAAATCGTATTTTATCGTTGATTTTCTAAAAAATATCGAAACCGCTTGCGATACAGGTTTTGAAAAAATTATCTGGTTTTACAGTGAGTGGCAGCCTTTATTTAAAGATCTCTCTGTGGAGTTTCAAAAGGGTTTACCTGATATGGAGCAGTTTGACGGGGAAAAACCTGTCTTAACAATAATTGACGATCTAATGCGCGAAACTAATGGCTCTGTGGTTGATATTTTTACAAAAGGCTGTCATCATCGAAATCTAAGTGTGTTTTTCTTAACGCAGAACATATTTCATCAAGGACGTGGACAGAGGGATATTTCTCTCAACGCACATTACATAATTTTGTTTAAGAACCCACGTGACAGAGCTCAGATATAGCATTTAGCAAGACAGATTTCGCCGGACAATCCAAAATTTTTAGAATCTGCATACCAAGATGCTACTCAAGCCACACGGGTATTTATTGTTCGATTTAAAACAGAATACACCGGATGTGCTACGCTATAGAACAAACATATTCGGGCCTCAGGGTATTTGCCATGTATATATGGCGAAAAAAGGGTTTAAGTCTCACAGTTATAAAGATTACATCATATATGATGGTTGACGTTTTAAGCGAGAACACTGATATCCTACATGCATTAGCCAGATTAAGTAAAAGTCAACGTGACGCTTTATTGAAATGTTTGGATAGTAAACAGGTAGAGTGTATTTGCGAGTGTGCACATAACATTTTAAAAGGTCGTGTGCCTCTGTCAGCTGATCAGAAGCAGCGACTCTCTCAACATAAGCACACTTTAAGACGCTTGGCACAGAGAGGCGAATCTATAAAAAAGAAGAAACAGTTTCTTGTACAGAAAGGTGGTGCATTTCTACCACTCCTATTAGGACCATTACTCGGCAGAATTCTGGGTAATATGTTTCAATAACCATGGAGCACACTCTGAAGAAGATGATTATTCTACCGATGGACTTTATACAGCGCTTACAGGCACCAGATGTTTCACAAAACAACATTTTAACGCAGCTGGGTAACGATATGGATAAAGTTTTAAAAACTAAAATGACCGACCATGACAAATGGCAGCAGTACAACCAAGTTCTTCAAAGGTATTTACACTTTTCCAATCAGTTACGTCAGCCTGCCAGTATAACAATAAGCGGTGACGCTGTTGCTGATGATGTTAGAGGTTTACCGCAACGCAAAGGTCTGACAGACGACGAGATAGTATCAACGCTTCCTCCTTCATATAAGAGAAAAGGCGCGAATTTGTTACATATACTGAATACGAACAGTGATGTTTTTTGGGATAAAAGGGGTACTGTCACAATAAAAGGTGAGATCATACCACATTCCAACATTATTGATCTGGTTCACGAGACGTTAAGAAAACGAAAACCACAAACCGCGCGGTTGGCGTCAGTTTGCGACGTACATTAAAGAGATAAATATACCACGAGCGTTTATCGGAGATACGCAAAGGTATGATGTTTCTGTATCACCCAGCGTTGAACGGACCCTCACAACTATAGGTGAGAATTACGATGCTGATAGTGAAACGCGAAACACCGAGAAGAATCTCTCAAAGAAGAAGGACTTTCACTAGATTGGGATTCGTGGCGGCCATAACATGGATGCTGTATACTATGACCCTCTCACCCTGCAGGGTTCGCTGGTATAACACCTTTAACTAATGCTGTAAAGGGTAAATATGGTGAAGTAAAAACTGGTTGCAGACACAGGAAGCTTATACGGTACATAAACCAGTCAGAAAAAGTTTCCACGAAATAAATATATCGTGAGTAACCTTTACGAATTGTGGCAAGGCGGATCTTTGTGATATGCGGACTTTAAGTGAACACAATAGCGGATACAACTACATACTAACGGTAATTGATGCATTTAGCAAGAGGGCATGGGCGAGAGCACTTAAAACGAAGACAGCCTCATCTGTAATTGAAGCATTCGCTGATATTCTTAAGGATTGCGACAATACTCCGCAAATCTACAGACGGATAAAGGCAAAGAGTTTGTGGCGAGCAGTGTACAAAACTTTTCAAGAAACAAAATATCAATTTCTATGTAACAAATAACCCTGATGTAAAAGCATCTGTAGTTGAAAGATTTAATAAAACATTGAAAACAAAGATGTGGCGTTATTTCACTTACAAAATTCCTACAGATATATTGATGTGCTCGAAAGACTTGTGACTGCCTACAACAATAGTCCTCATTCAAGTATAAAGATGGCCCCCGCGGCTGTAAACGATAAAAACATTTTGAAGTGTGGAATAACCTGTACGCGAAAGGTTTAGGTCCAGTACGCCATCCTAAATATAAAGTCGGCGAGCATGTCAGAATCGCCAGAACTAAGTACACCTTTGAGAAGGGATATGAAACGAATTGGAGCGAGGAAGTTTTTACAATTAGTGCGGTGATAAAAAGAAGACCACCAGTTTATAGAATAATCGATCTTAATAACGATCCTGTTGAGGGCACCTTTTACGAAGAAGAATTGCAAGTTGTTACGGTTGATAAAGATACTCTATTCAAAGTCGATAAGATTCTAGCTGAGAAGGGCCGTGGGCGAAATAAACAATACTTGGTCAAGTGGCGTGGATACAGTGACAAATTTAATAGCTGGGTGTTAGCTTCGCAGCTGAGAGATATATAAAAAATGGAGTTTTATCTCACCTTATTGAGTAATAGCTCTATGACGTATTTTCCGGGTAATATGACGTCAAGTTTTATTACGCAACTACCAAAACGAATACGATTAACGGGCTCGTGGGTTGTAGGGATATCGGAAATTCAGTACCCATGTTCTTTTGCCGCTGTAAGTGCAACAGATAATTTAATTTATTATAGAACAGAGCCACCTGGCGAGAACGTGTTGGAAACGATATTAAAAAAGGCCGCAGAATATTTTCAACTCGACAACGAGAAGATCATTTATATTGAAGATGGCTGGTATGTGATACGATTCGCTTCGGGAAATTACGCCGGCATAGAAGAAATTACCAGCGAGTTAAATAACCATGTACTAATAAGTAAATTGCTAACAATCGAGTATCATAATCTAACTAAGCGCGTCACTGCGAATAAAAACCCAGCTCTCGCTATTCGGATTCTCACAACGTCTAGCCTTACAATTGGGTTATCGACCGTATCAGAACATGGCCATGGAACCAATACCCCCTCACCCCGCTAGTATATGGATAGGCTTACCAATTCAGATGTTTGTTTATTGTGACATCGTTGAACCGCAAATTGTGGGTGATGTTTTATCTCCGCTTATGCGTATAATAAAACTATGCTTACGGGGGTCATAAAGATGTAGTTTTTTCGCCTGCACACTACATACCGGTAATGACACGGGAATTTGAAAATATCGAGATCAATATAAAAACAGATACGGGTGCAGCAATGCCATTTGAGTTTGGAACGTCGTGCCTGAAGCTACACTTTAAGAAAGTACAATAATGGTTTGCCCTTACCAGCAATATTACATGAATCAGGCCGGTAACGGTATCGGTTCTATCTACAGAGGTGCGCCATATCAACGTGGTCATGGAATAGGAGCTGGTTAGGTGGTATATTTAGAAGTATAATACCGTTATTTAAGTCTGGTGCAAAGACTATTGGTAAAGAAGCTCTTAGAACGGGTGCTAATATTCTTGGTGACGTCATAGAGGATCGACCTATTAAGGATTCGTTTCAAGAAAGATTTCACGAGGCAGGTAGAAACCTTAAGCGTAAAGCCGATGAGAAAATCGATAAAATGATGGAGGGTTCGGGTTATAAAGAGTACGTCTGGTCGATAATAATCAGTCTCCACAGAGTTGTTGCTAAGAAGAAGTCTCCTTACGACGATATATTTTCAAGATAATGGCTTTTCTACATACACAATCGTGTGAATGCGTCAAGTCCGAATTGGATTTGTTCGCTTTACCATCGACGCAGACAAGTATCGAGTGGTGAATGGATATTTTACAAACCTTATCAGCTCTGGTGATGACGCCCCAATAGAATTTGTAGTCCCCGGAAATGGAAATGATTATATAGATTTAAGTCAGACTATGCTGTACATTACAGCTAAAGTTCTAAAGCATGATGATACAGCACTTACAGACGCTGATGTTGTAGCACCGGTAAACAATTGGATGCATTCGCTTTTCTCACAGGTGGAGGTTTACTTAAATCAGAAGATGGTGTCACAACCAAACAACACCTACGCCTACCATTCATATATCGAAACGCTGCTAAATTATGGAAAGGAGGCCAAGAGTTCACATCTAGGATGTACCTTATGGCACAATGATACAGCTGGGCATATGAATACACTGGGAAACGCAAATAACGGTTTCCCGAAACGTCAAGCACTTGCGGCTACCGGTAAACAGATAGAGATGATTGGTCACGTGCACTCGGACTTGTTTAATCAAG
Organism: Vesta saturnalis; assembly: GCA_036346205.1. NCBI lineage: Eukaryota > Metazoa > Arthropoda > Insecta > Coleoptera > Lampyridae > Vesta > Vesta saturnalis. The sequence continues at coordinate 16,397 of JARFJB010000605.1, read as the reverse complement.
AAAAGTTTCTCATAAGCGGTGTTGAGTTAAAGACTAAATTTGTACGATCAAGAGATACCTTTAGCCTAATGGCGGCACACGCTTCAAATTACAAGACGCGAATTATAGACGCTAGTTTACTTGGTGAGACGTATGCGAATCAATCCAACTATTCTAATCGCGCACGCTAAAGCTTTAGAAACAACAGCCGCAAAATATCCTGTTACAAGGACCGACGTAAAAGTGTTAACTATACCTGCAGGCATACAGCGAAAATCATTGGATAATGTTTTCCTGGGTCAGTTACCTAAACGATGCATCGTAGGCTTTGTAGCAAATAAAGCCTTCAACGGTGACTACCCTCAAACCCGTTCAATTTTCATCACTGCAATATTAACTACATGTCATTATATATTGACGGACAACAAATTCCTTCGAAGGCCTTACAACCAGACTTTACAGCTAATGGTTTATACGTAGAGCGTACCACACCTTATTCTCTGGTACGGGTATTCATTTTTTGAATGAAGGTAACGATATATCAAGAAGTGATTATCCCAACGGCTACTGTTTAATGGCCTTTGACCTAACACCTGACCTGTCTGCAAACGCTAGCACGCACTGGAATTTAGTTAGAAACGGGTCCCTTCGGCTGGAAGTCGGGTTTGAAGAAGCGCTCACCGTAACCGTTAACTGCTTGGTGTATACAGAATTCGATAATGTGATCGAGATCGATAAACATCGGAATGTCGTTGTGGATTTTAGCTGTTAAAAGTGGTAACTCTAACCTGCAAAGCTTCAGTGTACAGCAGCAACCGATAGAAGATGGACGTATACTTGGACATGCAAGGGTTTAGTGGTGTTAACAACGAATTCATACCTAAAGAAATTGCCGTGGTTACAGATCACGGTCGTTTATCGTTGATGCTAATAAAACCACCACGAGGCTACTTTATATCAGGATCCATGTCACGACAGATAAAATTTATGGAAGATAATTATCATGGATTAAAATGATGGTGGGGCCATGTACATTACAACAATTTCCGTGAGGAGCTGATGAGAGTGTTGCGCCCATTTAACAAGATTCACGTTAAGGGTAGTGAAAACAACAGTTTTAAGGTTTCTTAACAAACCAATAGTAAACTTGGAGGAGACTGGTTGCCCGTCGATTAAACAATTGAAAAGGAAGCAAAAGCATATAGCTGTTTAAGTCATAACATCACTGAGCCTATGTGCGACTGGAAAACGCATTACTACTACAAGACTGGACACACCAATTCCAAAGATGTATGCGGTACAAGTGTTGAGATGCTTGAAATCGATCCCCAGCCACAAGAAGAATGTGTTTCGGCTTGTATGTGCTTCTAATCAATTACCGAAACACGCACCTCGACCGTGTCAATTATCGTAAACACAGATCCTGCAAACAACCAGGTCAGCATTGGACCGCTATCTACATTGACGAGAATGGTAATGGCGAGTATTTTGATTCCTTTGGACGAGCACCGCAAGGATATCATTTACATTTCCTAGAGAAGAATTCCATATGCTTCGTATATAATAAAAAATACTACAAGACTATCATTCGGATGTATGTGGCTTTATGTCTTATTGTTTCTATATTTTAGATTACATAGTTTATCAATGATTGATTTTGTAAAAACTATTTTAGTACATGTTTAATTCTAAATGATGAGATAATTAAAATATTGTTTAATGCCTGTTACCCAATCATTCTATTCTGATAAATAAAAATATTTTTAGTACCTTAATTGTTTTATTTAAGAATTGAGTAATACCTACTGTTTTTTTCTTTTAATTCGGTATGTGTGTTTTTAAAAATCGTATTATATAAAATTTATTATTTAACGTTTTTAAAAAGAAATTATATTAACCATTTATATTGGTTTTAGACTATTAAATTAAATAGTGTTGATATAATTACACGTTAATTAGTTAAAAGTAAACGTGAACAGTGATTTCTTACTACATATTTTTATGGAATTTTAAACATTCCAAACACTTAATATGGTTTTTATAAAAACAATTTGTGTGTCCGTATACGAATATTTTCACAACAATTTTATTTTAAGAGAAAGGTAAATGTATGTTGCAGTAAGAGCGATAAAGATGCTAAGGTTATTTGTATATTTTACACTCTAATTATAGGTGATTTTTACACAATCTAGAAAGTTTAATTACACAAGCAACACAAACAGTAACTATCACTCATAAAGCAGTCCCTCGAAAACGTTCTTTAAGTACAGAGCTGGTAAGTGTGGTGTTAACCCTTTATTTATTTACAGATTTTTAATTACAGTTATAAAACACAAGCATTAAGTTTTTTAAAAATATTAAGGCGTACAACATTCTTAGCGGACGGTTGGATATTATTTCAATGCAGGTAAACTATGTTTTTAATATGCGTTTTAGAAAACACAAACTGTTAATGTAATTAATTAACTTAATAAAAAAAAAAATTGTTTCATTAGGAATGCCAGTAATTTTTTATAGTTCACTGAGGATAAGTATGCAATTTACAATAAAAATAAGTGTTCTATAATTAAATTTTACTGTCATTCAAATTCCCCCACGCAAGATCAATCCTTAACACAGCTGCTATTTTACATCATTACTAGAAAACACGTTTTCTCCAATAACATTTAACCCTTTTTAAAGCAATAGACTAAATAATAATCTTTATACAATTTACAACATTGTATGCGAGTGCAACCTCCAGGGTTACAACCAGAAGGGCCTTAATACCATCAGAAATAACCCTAAGACCTAGCTACAGGTCCAACTCCCCTAAGACTTATCCTACCTCTACAGCCCCACCCTAAATACAATTCTAAACCCTAGCTCCACCTCAAGACTAAACTCTAAGACTTATCCTAGCTCCACCACTAAGGCCAAACTCTAAGACTTATCCTAGACCAGCCCTAGCTCCAACCTAAATACAGTTCTAACCAAGACCAGGACCAGCCCCTCACGTTAGCAACCACAAAAAAGTCCTATCCGTCAAAAGGTCCTTAAATACAACCATAAGGCTCCCCCAAAAGAAATCATAAAAATAAGGGTAATACGGTCCTTCACGTAAGCGAGTAAAAATAATTAGGGTTGAAAATACGGTCTCACACGTGGGTGTGTAAAAAATAGGGGTGAAAATACACGTCATATACGTAAGCGGGTAAAAAATAAGGGTGGAAAATCCGGTCTCACACGTGGATGTGCAAAAATAGGGGTGAAAAAACACGTCCTACACGTAAGCGTGTAAAAAATAAGGGTGGAAAATGCGGTCTCACACGTGGATGTGCAAAAATAGGGGTGGAAAAACACGTCCTACACGTAAGCGGGTAAAAATAAGGGTGGAAAAACCGGTCCCCCACGTGGGCATATAAAAAAGTGAAAGGGGCGGGGCTTGTGACGTCAAAAAGGAGGGGTGGGGATGGTGCCTCCTTTCTACTTATGTGAAACTGATGAATATGCCATTAAAGACTTAACATCCATTTGACATAAACAAATTAAAGAAATAATAAAACCCCCTATTAAATCAATAATTATAATAATAAAATTAAATTTTAAACCTATAATTATATAAATTTTTATAAAACGAATTAATCCATATCCCCTAACTTTAACATTACGCCAGCCAAAATTATTGACACAGAAATTGGAGCCTCTACATGAGCCTAGGGTAACCATAAATGAACAGAATATATAGAAATTTTAATTAAAACACAAAAATTGTACAAATATAAAATAAATATTATTTAATGAAAAAGAAAGATAATAAATATCTAAAAGTATAAAATTATCATATATATATATATATATATATATATATATATATATATATACCAGCTTGAATACGTTCAGGGTTGATAACCTCAACCTAAAATTAATAACAATTTTGGAATTAATCTAATTTCAAAAAAAATATATAAAAAATAAATATATTTATTGGACTAAAAGTTATAAATAATGAAAATAATATTATTAAAACAACAAATAAAAAAAAAATCACTATAATTTTTCTCAATATAAATTTTTCCTCTAGCTATAATTATTAAAGTACAAATTCAAATACTAAGTAAAATTATTAAATATCTTAAATAATCCCACCCAAATATTGAACTATAAAAAAATGTAAAATTAAAACTAAGAAAAAGTATATAAAATATAATAAAAAATAAAAACTGAATAATTCAAAAATAATTTTTTAGAAGACATAAAGGAATCATAAAAACTATTAAAAAAATAAATTTTATCATAAAATATTAAAAGACTGAAAATAATCATTGCCATAGGAACGAACTATTAAATATTATACCAATATTTAAAAAAAAAATTGCACAGAAACTCATTCTATCCATTAAATAAAATTTAATTTGTTCATTTTAACAATTATTTTAATATTAATATGAATTGGAGCTAAACCAGCTGAAGATCCTTCCATTTTAACAGGCAAATTTTAACTACGTTATATTTCTTATTTTTTCCTCTTATACTTTTAATATCAAAATTATGAGATAAAATTATATTCAATTAAGTTAATGAACTTGTTTAAGTATATATTTTGAAAATATAATAAAGAGTTGGTTTACTTTATTAACTTTACTATAATTAATTAATTAAATAATTTGAACAAAAATAAACAACTTCAATCCTAAATAAAACATTAAAAAATTTAAAGAAATAGGTAAAAATCTTTTTCAAGCTAAGTGTATAAGCTCGTCGTATCGAAAATGAGGTAAAGTCCCCCGAGTTCAAATAAATATAAAAGAAATAAATAGAACAAACAAAAAAAAATAATTAAAAAATAATCTACCAAAAAAAAATAAAAACAAATATTATTCTCATAAACAAAATTCTTGCATATTCAGCCATAAAAAGCATAGCAAATCCCCCTCTTCCATATTCATTCCAGAGAAATAGAGCAAACTATTGAAGTGCCAAAAACGACAGTTTGGCGAGTGTTAAAGCAACACCGTTATAAACCATTTAAGTTACACGTTAGTCAAACTCTTCGGCCTGGAGACGATATGAGACGGTTGGATTTTTGTAACCAACTTAATACCAAAATGCGGGAAAATCTTTCTCAATCAAATAATTTGGACGGATAAGTGCAATTTTTCCATTAATGGAATGTTTAATCGTAATAACGAGCACTACTGGTCCGTTGAAAATCCACGAATTAACAGGCAAATGCGAGGACAAGGCCACCGGTCCTTTAATGTGTGGGTTGGAATCTGGAAGGATAGGCTCCTTGGGTCAATTATTTACGAAGGTATCCTAACGTCTCAATGCTACCTCGCATTTCTAACACACGAAATATCAGACCTTTTGGATGATGTTCCGGTAAACGAAAGATAGACTCTCTGGTGGTGAATGGACGGAGTTCCTCCTCATAATGCTGCGATTATAAGTGAATATCTTAACGGCGAATTTCCTGATAAATGGATGGGAAATAGGGGGCCACTTAGGTGGCCAGCAAGAAGTCCAGATTTAACCCCTTTAGATTACTTCCTCTGGGGATATTTAAAAAATATGATTTATAAGACGCCACCGCAAAATATAGAAGAACTCCAGAATAGGGTTGTTAATGAACTTCGTCAAATTCCCAGGCGAACCATTCAAAGAAGCGTAAACAATTGTAGAAGAAGAATTCGTTACTGTATTCAAGAAGGAGGAAACTTGTTCGAACATTTATTATAATAATTTTTGTTTGTTTGTCTGTGTAATTATTTTGTTGTTAGAGACCGTCTCAAACCTCATGGGTGATTGCGCAGAAACCAATTTTACACCGAATACAAATATATCAACTAACGTGAAAATGTTGGCATTTGTTATTCTGTGTTTACCTGTTCATATCTATTCTACAACTTTAGTTTTGCTACTTTTATTTGATATATTGTATTGTGTGGATTGCCTCATTAAGAAACAGTCTTTTTAAGACTCCTTGAAGGTAAAATTGTTATTAGTGGGTAAAATTGCATTAAAGTTATCAATTACTAACGAGGTATTTTAATTCAAATTACAGATTTCAAGGCGGATTTTTGGTGTAATAAACCAACACATTGTATTTTCTGGCCAAATTCAATATTTGTAAGTGCCATACTAAAATTAATGTTTAAAAAAATTTTGCTTTTTTAACCTCAATTTGGTTAGGAGAATAATTTACAGTTTAGAGACTAAAAACTGTTTATGATGAGCGTTTAATGATCTTTTTGTTTGTATTGACATGAGTGGTTTGATATAGGCAATAATGTATAAATTTTGTTGTCAGGTTAAAAATGAATAATCGAAAGGTAAGCCATAGTCAAGGGCGGCAAATTATCTACAATGTTTACCAATTTATGAAAATAGAAAAAGAACTAACGATGACAATGCCATTATCTCAATTACCAGAACGTGTTGCTGAAGCTGCAGGTGTGGGTTTAAACACTGTGAGAAGAATTATTAAAGAAGGAAACAGTACACCTGGACCAAGTCACCCTGGCAACAGTAAATTCTCTTCACCACGAAAAACTATCAATAAACCAAGCCCTAAGTCAATGTTAGATGCATGCGATGAAGAGATAATAAGAAAAATCATCTTCTCATTTGTCAATACCCAAAAATGTACTCCGACCATAAATAAGGTTTTATAGGAAGTGACAAGTGCTGGTGTTCAATTCTATGGAAAGAAAATCACATTTTGGAGGGTGTTAAGAAAGCTAGGATTTCGTTGAAAAAAGACCGAGGATAATGAAAAGTATGTGGAAAAATGGACATTAGAACTAATCAATTGAGTTTCTTCGAAAATTAAAGAAATGAAAGAAGAAGGAAGAAATTTGGTGTATAGTGATGAAACTTACTTACACAGCAGCCATACTGTACCAAAACATGGGACGATGGAAGAAACCGTTGTTTGAAAGCTCCTGTTACTAAGGCCAACGATTAATTATTGTTCATTGTGGAGAAAAAGACTTCATTCTAATGCTTTTTAAAGTTTAAGGCAGGACAGAAAACAGGATACTATCGTGATGACATGAACACAAATTATATTAAATGGGTAAAGAAAAGGTCATACCAAATTTACCTAAAAATTCAGTTTTGTGATTGACAATGCATCTTATCATAATGTAAGTACAAGCTGCACTCATCAGCTTGGAAAAAGGTGACATGCAGGCTTGGTCTCTGATAGAGGAATAATTTTGAACAACTGCATTGAAAGTAGAGCTATACGAGAAAATTAAAGAGCACAAACCACAAAATAAAGTATATATTCTGACAAGCTACTAGCTGAAAATGGTCATGCTGTCCTTCGTCTCCTCCTACCACTGAATTAAATTAAATCCAATTGAAAAAATATGGGGAATTGTGAAAAATCGTATAGCAGCGAGGAATGTGACGTTTAAAATGGAAGATGTTAGGCAATTGGCAAATGCAGAATTTACAAAAATTATAGCTGAGAATTGGAAGAAAGTGTGTGAACAAGCAAGTGGAGAATGAATATTTTAAAAAAGAAGTGATATTGGATGATGTTGCCGAACTGGTAATAAATGTTAATAATGACAGTGACGAATCTGATTTCTCATTTTCATCTGATGATGACGATTTAGATTGCGAACCTTTACAATGACACTAAAACATTTAAATGAATTTTTAAAATTGATTTGTGATTAATCAGAAATCGATGTACTTATGGTATATTTGTTAAATAATATTAGTGAAAACAAATTGCAGGTATGACTGCATAGTTTATTATTATTATAAATGTGTACATTCAACATATTCAGCACAAGTAAGCCACTTACACAATTTTTTCTGTAAGCTTTCACTGTACCCTTTGATAGACCATCATAAATACATTATAATGGAAAAAAAGAACTTATTTAACTTAATGCTACATATTACTTTTGCATTGCATTCTAATTTCAAAATAGAAGCTTATTTCAGATTACATATCACTGAATTAGTCCTTTTGTATGGAACCACTCACCAAGTCATTCTATAAAGCAACTAGGAATACATACAATTTTCCAAAGATTGATATATTACATTTAACTTTTAAGCAACTAATGATGCATAACAATACAGTCTACATATTTCATAAGGGTTTCTACGTTATGATGTACCTATTGTTTTTTAAAATGACTCAAATCAGTACGTATTGATCTAAAGCACAGCGAATAATGCATGAAGATTGTCATTTAGGTAATGCATACGCATGCAACGATGTCAATAAACATTAAAGGAAAGTATCGAACCATCTGCTTCTACAGTGTGGTGCATTGTTTTTTTTAGATCTCAAATGTGCATGCAAATGAGGTCAATTAATCTAAAATACGGTGATAATGAGTAAAGATTTTCATTTATGGCACATATGACATACATACACATGTAACGACATCACGTAGAATTGAAAGCAACTATCGTAAGGAGTATCTGAACAACTCTTTAAAGTTGATTAATAACCATTATTAACTTTATAGACCACATCATTATTACACCTAAAATATTTCATTACTTCTTAATTAATTGAAATTGGGGCTCATACTTACTGTTGACGCTCAGATAAAAAAAAAATGCTGGCTTCATAAACATAACCACAAACTTGGGTTACTCACTTACAGTGTATGTGGCTAGAGATACGTGTTATGTAAACAAACACAAAGAAATTTTATTCTAGCCATTCAATAAATTAATTTTTGTATAAAATCAAATGAAAAGTGACATCATGTGTACAGCTGATATTTTTAATATGGAATTTATATTACATCTTCGTCAACTTACGAATTTTCCCGACGCGCACCTCACCACCCATGACATTTTAAACGATCTCTACCTATCGATAAATTTGCGTTGTCGTTATTATGACCGTGTTACATAGACCTACTTGTTTGAGGTGTTTGTTAATGTTGTTTTTTAAATTGTTTAACTGTTTTTATATTTTTTTGGATGTTCTAACGAGTTTAACAAACTAATAAGTAGAACTACTGTAATTATTATTCCTTGCTGGATCCAAGAAGGCGGAATCTTGTTCGTATTTTTCTCATTATTTTAGTTCGCAGTCGATCAAACCATAAAGTGTTATATATTGCTAAATTAAGCATAACATTCTCCATCCAACGACATAAAAATATATCTTAACCCCCATAAGAAAAAATAAACCTGATGATGGTTGAGAATAAACGAAACGTCACATAATATTTTTAATACCGTATTAGTATTGTGGGTAAAAAGGTGCCTTAATAATGTTTAATCGAATTTTGAAAATTCCTAATAATAAGATGGCCAAACGCGAAAAACGAAAATCGAAATTTTTAGTTTTTTGAGCATAAAACCAAATCCATTCGAGTTAGCTCAAATTTCTTTTCAGATTATTACTCGGCATCGAATTTAGCAAAAGTGCCGAATTTAAACCTATATCCTATCTCTTATAATAAGCGAGATCCCATGCTTGCCCTCGAATTTGGGACAGCCTGTATATCTTATACTAATTTATAAAAAGATAAGCTAAATAAAGCTTTTGGGTTCATACCCCAAATATAAAGATTCTTTTTTTTTTAATAAAAAAATATTAATTATTAGAACCTTGATTTCATTTTCCTCTTATTCATGAATAGCTATATGAATAGGACTTGAAATTAATGTTTTATCTATTATTCCAATTTTAAATTCAAGAAAAAATAAACTTTCCTCTGAATCTTCAATTAAATACTTTATTACAGAAACTATTGCATCATCAGCAATTCTATTAGCAATTATCATAATAATAACACAGGCCTGCAAATTGACACTTTTTGATTTTTTTTTCACCGTAATGGGTGAATCGTATGTACTTTGGTGCGCTGAGTCCAAATATGACCTCAGTTTTCTCCAGCACGTGATTTTCCGCAAAATGAAAAGAAAGTTATTAAAACCCGCAGTACATATAGGTAAAATGCATTTTTCATCACCTTCTCAAACTGATTGTCTTTCATTAGTTTCCGAGTGTCCAACAAAAACACCTCCTTTAACTTTGCCTCAGACAGTCCGGAATTTCTTTTCAAGGTATTGGAACGTTTCGCCATCTTTTGGCAATGCCTTGACAAACTCTTCATCAGTCCAAGCTTGATGTGAAGTGGGGTAAAAGCACTTTTGGGATCAACCAAAGACGCAAAGTGAATATTTTTTCTCCAACCTTCAAAGTTCTCGTTGGCCACACTTTTTGGCTCCAGTGCTGTGCTTTTGCCCGGCTATCCCACTCACATAGAAACAGAATTTCGCATAGCCACCTTGTTGTCCAAGCACCATAGAGATGACTTTGAGATCACCACAGATAGGCCATCAAACTCCTATATTTCAATTTATCAGGATAAAAGCCATGTTGTCATACTTTTCTTTTAGATGCACAGAGTGCCCACGTACAAAGTATTTATTGCCGTTGTGTAGCAAAACTGCTTTTAAACTTCTTTTTGACGAGTCAATAAAAAGCTTCCATTCATCTGACATCAACTTGGGAACATCAGAACAATATACAAGTTCGCCATCTTGAGAAAAATTTGGCTTAAATTGTTTTTCTCTGCTTCTGTACCAAGAGAATGAAGTTCCAGATCTTAACAAGTTCTTTTCTTGAAGTCTAGAGCCTAGTAATTCAGCAGACTGTTTAGAAAGCCCTTTTTCGGCATATTCATAAATATACGCCTTAAGGTAGGCAATCCCGCAGAAAAATGCATTTTGCGGAAAATGCTTACGTGCTGGTAAAAAAAACTGATGGCATTTCCGAACTCAGTGCACCAAAATACATAAGAATCGCCCATTATTTTAAAGAAAAAAATTTGGTCGCAGACCTGTGTAATAAGTTCGAGATTTTCATCAAAAATAAATCAAGAATCATTATTTTTATTATAAATTCGACTTCTAATGAAAATAGGAATAACCCCGTTACATTTTTGATTTCCAGATGTTCCTGAAGGATTAGATTGAATAAATTGTATATTAATATTAACATCACAGAAAATTGCCCCTATAGTCCTGTTAATACTAAATATTAAATTCAAATCTTTTATAATAATTATTATTTTAATGGCAATAATTGTAAGAGGATTAATGGCATTTAATCAAATTAGAATGAGCATGAATAATTCCAATAATTTATCTTCAAACAACATGAATAATTTACTTTTTAATTTATTCAATTCTTACAATCAATGTAATTTTAATTATAAAGAAAAACAAAATTTATTTTATTAATCAATTAGTTCAGAAATTAAATTTTTTTTGAAAAATGACACGCTTTGCAAACACACAAATAATCAAAATGTTTGTAGGAGAAACCAGACGTCAAACACGCTTGCCAATTAAGAGTACATAGACGCTTTCACGTCGAGAGTTAACGAGCAACTATACATTTGAGACCCACATTACTACCAGCGCCCTCTCTAGTTGAGACCCAACTTTGTCTACGGATATTACCATACCGTTGCGTATCTTAAACGATTCCTCAATCAACGGTATGGCTTAAGATATACAGGTAATGATATAATTGTTCTAGCCCAAATAGAAATTAATTATAACGAATTATGTCGATCAATTGCCCGAGAATGTAGCATTTCGAAAAGCTGTGTAAATAAGATTATAAATAAATTCAAGTTTCATGATTATAAATATTTATCAGTACGTATCCCGGGGATGCTGAAAAGAGACTTAGATTCTGTGAGGGGTTTAATAAAGAGGTAAGAAATGATGAACATTTCGCTATTAAAATATTATGGACAGATGAAACCCAATTTACAAATAGCGGGATGTATAACAAAAAAAAAACACTCATAACTATGCAGGGCATAATCATCATTTGGTTAAAGAAGTTCGAAATCAGAGACGATTCTCCGTAAATATGTGGTGTGGGTTGATTAACGATAAGTTAGTTGGGTCATATTTTATAGATAGAAACTTAAATAGTGAAATGTACTTAAATTTCTTAAGAACCGAATTAGAAAATTATTTAGATGAGCTCCCTTTAGAAACCCTAAGAAATTTAGTTTATTATCAACACGATGGTGCACCTGCTCACAGCGCAGTTAGAGTTTCTAATTATTTAAATAACAGATTTCACAACTGGATAGGGAAATCATTTCCTATAAGCTGGCCACCACGCTCGCCATGTTTAAATCCCTTGGATCATTTTTTATGAGGTTACATAAAAGATTCCGTCTATAAAACCCAATGTAGTAGCATAGACCAATTACGTGATAGGATAGTTGTTGCTTGTAATTCGATTCTACCAGAAATTATAAGAAAATCGGTTCTACAAATGAACATGCGGGTGCAAGTGTGCATCCAACAGGAGGGGTATCATTTTCAGCAATTATTATGAATTCTATTATTTGTTAAATTTTTTTTACTGTTTCTTGTTGAATTTTAGACATTCACTAACTATTGATTCTTTTAATTACTAAATCACAACCTCTGTTTATGTTTTTTTCTTGTTCTTAGAATAAAAAATCAACGATTGACTGTACGTTAGCATTTTATTCACAACAATATGCCAATTGATTTTTTTCTAAAATTTTATTTTTCATCATACAACAATTACTTTTATTAATTATTGGGAAATCAGGTATATGGTTATAAAGAGAATATTTTCCTTTATCTATCCGTGCAGAAATCCAATATGGCGTCCATAAGAAAAAAAAAAGTTGACTATTCAGAATTTTATTTCAATCAGTTAAGAAATATAGAAATTATGGCCGATTTTCCAAATTCGAGTTTTTCAGTTTTTTCAGGATATTTCAGGAACGGGAAAAGATAAGGCCAAATTTTTAATGGATTCTGGACGAGCAGATAATATCGCAACTTTTTTTCTAATTTAACCGACCTTGTAACTATTATAGGTACTGAGATCCCAATATATCATAATCAAAAAGTGGACACCCTGTATATCCTTTCTCATATTTTTTGGTAGCTCTTGTGTTGGACCTCAGGGCTCCATAATAAATGATTTGTTTGGTGAGCAATGATTTGGCTAAAGGTAAACTAGAGTAATAATTATCAGCATACAAGTAGCGGTAGTAGCTATTTTTGAATTCAACAATTTCAAGAAGATCATACACTATCTGCTCACTCTGGGAGGTGTCTGTATTAGTACTTGTATTCTTACCACGATAAACGATTATGTGGTTAGTATATTCATCCATTGTACATAACTTATATAACTTAAACCCATATGCATGAGCTTTTTTGGGAAGATATTGCTTTATTTGCAGTCTTCCTCGATACTACACTTTCATCCACTACCAAAACCCGTCTTGGAGTTGACACAGCTCGAAAATTTTTATTCAATACTTTCAAAACTTCAACCAACTTATAGAGCGATCATATTTATTACACTGCTCATTATTACAAAAATGAATACAACGCATCAATAAAGGGAATCTGTCTAGTCTTATGATATTCGTAATAAAGCAATTCCGGAACATGGGATCCTTTGACCAGTACAAATTTATTGCGGGACCATAAACTAATCCCATAACCATACATATTGAGAAAAAACGCTTAAGTTCGTCTATATCGCACTCAACCCAAGAACGTATACGTGATTTTGACCGATGTACAATTGCGTCCAGGGAAAGTTACCACTATCACTTCTCTATTGTAATTCAATAAAAAATCATTGGTGTACGAACTTAATTAAAATGAAAATACTGTCACCATAGGCACTTTTTAAATTATGAAGCTTTTTCAAATACTTGTATAATGATACGCCACTGTAAATGAACGTCATATTGACATAAAAAATCCTTTTACTCTATTCAAAAATTTCAAAACACGATTGCTAGATAAATGTAAGTGGTAACTTTTCCGTGGCCGCAACCGTACATTTGACAACATTTCCCGAGCAAACCTATTTGTTTCCTCTGCAATATTTTGTAAAAGGTCATCTGTTACAAATAACTTATCATCTATCGGATTTTTTATTTCGTCAACATTAAAATTTAATATAGGCAAACCTTGCTATTGTTTCAACTCGTCAACCTCATTGTCACTGTCATCTATACCATGCCACTCGTTTTCATCATCAGTTTTACATTCAGGCAGACTCTCGGTTTCATTTTCCGTCTCATTATTGTCATCGAATAAATCAATAGTACTTACATCACTGTACGGTTCATCTGAAGACACTACATAATCTTTGTCAATAACAGAATCGCGAACATTTTCACTATCACTATTTGGCAACTCTGCAAGTACATGGTCTCTTGACAAAGTTGGACTTTGGCGCGCATTTACAACACTTATCTTTGCTACATTGTTTATTTTCAGCCGAAGTACACGGTTTGTTACACTCTATTCTTGTTTTTGTATTGTTTGTATCGGCTCTTTGAGTTAAAACAAAATTTTCTTAACGCGACACGACATTTTTAGCAAAACACACACGTAAGTACACATGCTATTGAAATACAACTGATACTAAAGACTGATTGTCTGCGCAAGCATGTATATACCGGCCGCACAGGACCGGTCCCGCACCAGAGTAACAAATTGTAATGTCTGTACGTTACCGGTCCCCAAAGCCCGATGAATTTTTTCTTTTTAAAAATAAGACAAGTACAATGTTATTTTTAGCACTTACAACAAACGAAAATTAACGAATATATGCGTTTCGCAAATATTACAAATTTGCAGTTTTCACCCACCGCACTACATTAGTAACCAATACCGGTCCTCGGAGACCGGTAATGCAATCAACCTGTTAAAGCAATACTCACGCCAGGGGAAGGTTGTAGAAAAATCTCGCAGTTCGCTCCAGTTAGCTTATTTAAAACACCACATAGTTCTATCTGTTTTTCGAGTAACAGTGGAATTGGGTACAGGGGAAGTTATTTCGATTAGGCAGTGGTCTGATTGACCAAGTGGGGAAAGGATTTTTGTTTTATAGACATGTGTGTTATTTGTAAGGAATAGGTCCAGGAGATGTGGAGTATGGTTAGAGTTGTCAAGGATTCTGATTGGTTCGGAAATGATTTGTGTGAGATCATAGGATACAGCAAATGCTTCTACACTATGACCTGTGGGATTAGTAGTAGATGAAAAATAAAGCCAATTGGAATTGTGGGCACTAAAATCTCCCAAAATTGAAATATCGCAAGATGGAAGAGGTATCGTTGGGAGACCTATACAAACAACAGTAGAATTTTACAAATTGGGGCCCAGAATGTTTGAACCAAATCGCGTCAAATTTGTTGTTTTCCAAAGTGGGCATCCTCTTACAACCTACGTTATCCTTGGTATACGCACATACTCCACCTTTAAGGCGAAAGTTGGAGTGGAGGTTGTATCTGGGAAATTGCAGGTCAGTCAAATCAGTCCGGTTGCACTTTTTCAAGGTGTTGGTGAACAGCATTAAGATTCGACCTGATACCACGTATGTTGCAGTAGTGAATCCGGATGTTGGTCGATGACCGAGGTCACTTGAATCCTGCCCTCCCGGGTATCCGAATGGGGCAGAATTTTAGCCCTGGCAGATTTTGCTCTTCTTAGTCTTGATTTTGGCAATGACGAATTTTTGTCCCCTCCACAATCCTTGGGACGGATCGACAAATCGATGTGACAGTGTAGGCGTCTCGCCCTACTTACCTGGGGTACAGCGTCTGTTTAGACGTTAAAACGCCACGCTTGGCAAGTGCGTGTGGGCGACTACACAAGGAATAAAGGAGAAGTGACTATGTTTTTAATAGCACAATCTACCTTTTGACCAAAGGAAACATAATAACAAACTGTAACGAAATGTCACAAACGTTTAGTTCATAACAACAAAACGACTATTGCTAATAACGAGCAAAGTTAAATTGAATCTATTTCAACAATTCTTCGACATACAGTGAGCTGGCTTTATCTTTTCTCGAAAACGAAGTAAGATGCAAAGAAGAGACAAAAAATAGTATTTTTAGCCGCTTAGTCCGACAAAAATACACAATTTTTAAGAAGTTAGCGGCGCAAATTTTCTTTGGCAATATTATTTGTAGGACTACCCTCCGGGACGCCACTGATACTTATAATTATCGTCTAGTTAGTTATAACTTAGTGTCTTATCAGAATAAACAACAATGCCAAATTTCAACAAAATCGGCAAAATGATCTTTGAGATATTAATTAAAAAAACGATTTTTTTTTAAACTTTGACACTCTGGTGTCTAGAAAACCAGACTTTTTAGGACACATGTTTATATGAACAGTTTTAAGAAAAAAAAAAGTAATTTCCGCGATGAAGGTTACTTACAGTCCGAGAATTTGACCGCTAGACCAATAGCTCTATTTATGTGTAACGTTTATTGTTAGCATTTATAAAATTGTTACATATTTTTAGTTATCACTATTTTTGACGATCTTTAGTTTTATATTTAAGTTTGAAATTTCATATCTAATAATTTTTTTAGTATTTTCCG
>JARFJB010000604.1:0-87270 GCA_036346205.1 Vesta saturnalis | reverse complement strand
AGGTAAAATCATACACGTTTAAATTCACGGACTAGTAGCTGAAATGGATAATGAAGGACAAAACGCCACCCAAGTTTTTCTGACATTATTCATATGATAAATCTCGTTTGTAGTGGTGGAAAATGATTTCTCCTAAAGCACTTGGCGACAATTCCATTCCATCGATCACATTAAGTACAACTTAGAAAAAATAAAAATTCGCAAGTTCTAGAGTTCTGGTCACAGCCTTTTAAAATTGCTATCACAAACTGTCAGAGGGCTGAAAATTAACATGGTGTTTCTATTTTTGTTCTTATGGCAGCACATAACCTACTACTGACGAAAGACCTTGTATATTATTACTCGCATGAGCTAACAATGAAAGTGTACTATTTAGTGTTGTCATCGTCAATTTGTTCAATTCTTCAATGCTCAAATACTCAACCTAATAAGAGATACGCATTGGACCTCCTATTAAAAATTTTCCCTTTTTGTGACACTTCTTATACCTAACGCCAGGTTTTAATAAATGCTTAAATGAGGTTCCACTAAAACCTAAATAGTCAATCTTCTTTTGCATTTTCTCAACTAACAAATTTACAATTGATGCGTTATGATCAATCGTTTAAGCTTAATGTACTATTCCTCTCAAAATGGACTGCTCAATTAATCCTAATTCATTTAATGCAGCAGTATACTTCTAATGTGGAATTTTTTATTGCTTCTGCTTCTTTACAAACATTTTCGGTGGAGGACCTTTATGCCGCATTCTGCAATGTTGTGAATAATGTTATCCACTACGTATTGCATGACCTTTATGTCTGAACTCAGCGTTTATAGTACTCCAATGAATTAGAATTTGAAATTTAAAATTTCAGTCATAAGAATCAGATACTTATGCCAATGTTAAATTATATTAAATCATATAAATTTATTATAATATATATATATATATATATATATATATATATATATATATATATATATATATATATATATATAAATACAGGTGTGGCATTAATACGACAAAGTGAAGCAGTTTCTTTAAAGAAACTGCTATACTCTACCTAACATTGAAGACCAACACAATATCAGCAATAATAGTCTTCTTTTACGTAACAATGAACCATTGGATGACGAAGAGGTGGAAACCGAAATAAAAAGTACAGTTCAATATCTTACATTAGTACTCTTACTCCTAAAATTAATAAAATTCTCAAACTAGATAAGAACATCATCATAGCCTCTAGAAACATTAAAAGAGTTAACAATCTATTCAGTCAGCTTAGATAAGACCGCTATTTTAGATAAAACAAATGTTATATATAAGATCCCTTGTAGTAATTGTAACCAATCATATATCGGCATGACTTCAAGGAATCTTAGATATAGACTTACATCACACCGCAGTGACATAAGAGTCAGAAATGATGCTTGTGCTTTGTCACAACACGTACATTCCAATGGACACAGCCCTGATTTCGACAAAGTGCAAGTCTTGACCTCTGAATCAAATTTATTCAAAAGAAAGTTTTTAGAAATGGCCCATATACGCTGTACAGACTATGTAATGAATAAGAGAAGTGACACTCAAAATTTAAACATAATTTATTCTAACATACTTTATCTAGATAAACACAGAAATCATAGGATGAACTATTCACGGATTAACCCTTAGTGGCAGAAGGGGATTTATTTTGTGTGGATTTTACCATTTTGTTTAGTGTAAAAGATTTATCCCGAATAACTCTATTTGGTATTAATCTCCAGAATGTCCCACATAGAAGTAAGAGTCCTATGTAATAATAGACATTCAAATAATCTTAAATAATCCTATTCATAACACTTTTACACTTACCACACAATCACATTCAACATACTAATCTACTTATACATTGATTTCATAACCATTTTCTTTGTTTTTCCTATAACTATGACAATAATTTTAATGTTTTTTGTCAAAGTCCATAAATTGATTTTGACATCTAATTCAAATTTAAATTGAAATTTCTTCTTTCAATGCTGCTTCAATGTTTTTAACTGTATCCACGATCGTAAGTTACTATCGTATTTTAATTTATATGTATTATTAACGCATAACTTCTTGTAGATTGGTTGACAAAGGTAATAAATTTACCGAAAGCTTCCCTTTGAACAAAGGATCTTTTCTTTATTTTAAACTAGCCCCACAACCTTGGCTGCTACCCACTAAATTTTTCTTATTATATATATATATATATATATATATATATATATATATATATATATATATATATATATATATATACATAGGTGTCAAAAGGTATTGTACCAAATGGAATTATGTAGGAACGGTTTGACATTTGGTGGGATAATACATACATAAGTACCCATATTTTGATATGAGTTTCGTTTGTTTTTTGCGACTGGTGTTTGTCAGAGGCAGTCATCTTGAATTTTTTTAAATTGCAACCTAGGATGAGTGTGGTGTCATTTGACAGGTAATTGATTTAGAAATACACTACGGTATATCATAAGCTTATTTATTCTAAAATAACGAAGAAAATTAAAAAGCCAAATTAACTTTGTAGAGAGAACGTTTTCTGGACAAAGGGTTGTAAATAAATACAACTTATAAAGAATTTAATTCAAACTTAGCATTTCAGTGTTCTCTACTGACTGTCATCAATTTTAGTAAATCCTAATACTCTTTATCGCTTTTCTACTTCAAACTGATAGTAAATACTACAATGCGATATTATCATAAGCTTGTATTTCTCATCTAGGATCGCATGTAAAATACGGTTTGGTTTCTGTGGAAATAAGTGTGTTATAACGTTTGTCAAAAATTATAATAAAACTATGTATCGTAATAGGTCAATAACATTAGATAAATTAGAAGCTCGCATTAGAATTGCGATCACAAACATTCCTTCGGCATATCTTCAGAATGCATTGGGTGCTTTTGTTGATAGACTTAGAAATTGGCAAGAAGTGAATGGACAACAATTTGAGCAGTTATTGTGATTTTCATCAATTAAATAACTCAATTTTCTTGTTCAATTCTTTTGTTTTATTCACTTGAACTATTTGTGTAACGTTTGAATTTTCTTCGTTATTTTAGAATAAACGTGCTGTATTTCTAACTCAATTACCTGCCAAATGACACCAAACTCAACCTAGGTTGCCATTTAAAAAAATTTAAGATGGCTGTCTCTGACAAACACCAGTCGCAATAAACAAATAAAACTCATATCAAAATATGGGTATTTATGTATTATTTAACCCAACAAAGGTCAAATCTAAATGTCAATTTTGATTTTTCATTTTTCATTGGGAATGTTGGTTCCTAAATTACTGAATAATCAGTTGCAATGTATTTTTACGTTTCACTACTGTTAATGCTCTTAGTTTTTGGATGACTATATAGTAGTAGAATGAGCCAACTTGAGTCTAATCGGATGGTGTCATAGGTCACGTCCACTTTCACCACGTGGGCCCGCCCCTTTTTTGTCGGCTTCTTTTCCGGAGACATTAATTAAGGCCCTTTTGGCAGTATTAAAAGTCTTTCTGGCAGTCCAGTCACCGGAGAGTAGGCAACTTCAGTCGCCCTGCGCACGCGTACAGCGTTCTAATTGGAGGGTTTGGGGGTAGACTACCCCCCCTGGCCCAGATACATCCTCTGTTTTCTGATTGGTGTTGGCCGTTTGGTGAGCGTGGATTGTCGGAAATTTTGTTTTGCGCCCATTTTTGTTTTGGTGGGAAATTTGAAATAGTATTCTAGTGACGGCGTCCTCATACTATCTCATAAGGCAGGTATAGTACTCCGGAACTTGTTCTCAGATTTTCGCTTCATACCAACCCGATTGTTTGTGACGCCATCTAGTGGTGTATTTTTAAAACTAACGAATGTTTTCTTTAATAGAGGTTGGCTACATTTAGTAGCGGTAGTGTATTTTAAAAAAAAGATTTAACTGCTATGGCGGAGAATTTGAAATAGTATGGGTGCCCTCATATTACCTCATAAGTCAACCAATCAATCAAATCGATCAATCAAACAAAGCAAAAAATTCAGGTGTAAGATAATGATCTGGATGCAAGCATAAAATGTTGATTTGGAATAAGCTTCTGTCAATCTTGTTCGATTTAATACAAAATCAAAAACAAAATGCAAATCTAAGTTGCTGATTTTAAAACTTCAGCCTTCCTTATTCGATTTAATACAAAGATAAAAGAAGATGCAAGTCTAACATGCTGATTTGGAATCAGCTTCCGCCAATCTTATTTGACTTAGTATGAAGATGTTTTCATAGAAGTTGATTTCAGATCAGCATCTTAAATTAGTTTCTGTATTACTTGTCGATTCAAAATTGAGTTGCAATTAAAAATCTGTTTATGAATTTGATTAAAAGAAACAAGATTTAAAAATTCAAGTCTAAGATGGTGACTTGAACCTAGCATTAATTCCATCTCGTAATACAACCCCGTGTTATATTGTACCCAATGTTCATAGTCATCATCATCATACAACCATAACAATTTCCTAACCCTGTAGATGCACGGCTTAACCTATAACAAGCGTACGTTGATCGCTTGAAGGTTCACAACAAACTTGGTAAATAAAATAAGGGTTAAGGGTTAAAATCCAAAACAATCACCTACCAGTGTTGCTGATCATCTTAATGAAAGAACGCCTTCATTTGATTGATCGATTTGATTGATTGATTTGATTGATTGATTTGATTGATTGATTTGATTGATTGATTTGATTGATTGATTGATTGATTGATTGATTTGTTGATGATTTGATTGATTGATTTGATTGATTATTGATTGATTGATTGATATTGATTGATTTGATTGATTTGATTTGATTTGATTGATTGATTTGATTGATGATTGATTGATTGATTGATGATTATGATTGATTTGATTGATTGATTTGATTGATTGATGATTGATTGATGATTGATATGATTGATGATTGATTTGATTGATATGATTTGATTGATGATTTGATTGATTGATTTGATTGATTGATTGATTGATTGATTTTGATATGATATGATTGATGATGATTGATTATGATATGATTGATATGATTTGATTGATTGATTGATTGATGATTATGATGATTGATATGATTGATGATGATTGATTGATTTAGATGATGATTGATATTGATGATGATTGATTGATGATGATTGATTGATTGATTATGATTGATTGATTTGATGATGATTTGATTGATTGATTGATTTGATTGATTGATTGATGATGATTGATTGATTGATTGATTGATGATTGATTTGATTGATTGATGATTGATTGATTGATTGATGATTTGATTGATTACGATTGATTGATGATTGATGATTGATATGATTGATTGATGATGATTGATTGATGATTGATGATGATGATGATTGATGATGATTGATTGATGATTGATTGATTGTGATGATGATTGATTTGATTGATTGATGATTGATGATGATTGATTGATTGATGATGATGATTGATATTGATATGATTTGATATTGATTTGATGATTGATTGATTGATGATGATTATGATTTGATTGATTGATTGATTGATTTGATTGATTTGATTGATTGAATTTGATGATTGATTGATTGATTTGATTGATTGATTGATTGATTGATTGATTTGATTGATTTGATTTGATTGATTTGATTTGATTGATTGATTGATTGATTGATTTGATTGATTGATTTGATTGATGATTTGATTGATTATTGATTGATTGATTTGATTGATTGATGATTATGATTGATTGATTGATTGATTGATTGATTATTGATTTGATTGATTGATTTGATTGATTGATTTGATTGATTGATTTGATTGATTGATTTGATTGATTTGATTGATTGATTTGATTGATTTGATTGATTTGATTGATTTGATTGATTGATTTGATTGATTGATTTGATTGATTGATTTGATTGATTGATTTGATTGATTGATTTGATTGATTTGATTGATTGATTTGATTATTGATTGATTGATTGATTTGATTGATTATTGATTGATTGATGATTGATTGATTTGATTGATGATTTGATTATTGATTTGATTGATTGATTTGATTGATTGATTTGATTGATTGATTTGATTGATTGATTTGATTGATTTGATTTGATTGATTGATTGATTGATTGATTTGATTGATTGATTTGATTGATTGATTTGATTGATTGATTTGATTGATTGATTTGATTGATTGATTTGATTGATTGATTTGATTGATTGATTTGATTGATTGATTTGATTGATTGATTTGATTGATTGATTTGATTGATTGATTTGATTGATTGAAGTGGGCTCATTCTACTTATGGATAATGTTAATTTTAATTTCAAATCTTAACGTAAATATTTTAATCAAAATTTTATTTTAATAATGGACTTTTAAAGTACGCTGACTTCCATAAAAATTGCAACACCTAGAATTTGATCAACGATTTTATTGAAATGTTCGTTAACGATGTCTTTCATTAAAACAAAGGAAGGATTAAAATTTGAATAAAATCTAGCTAGTAGTTTTTTTTCCTTTGCACTTAGTAACAATAAATTTGAAGAAATAAACCGATCAGTGTGTAATTAGCTGTCAATTTTGCCACAATTTCGTTCTGAACTTGGGAACAATGCCAAGAGTACGTCCACATCAACATTTTTCCCAACTGACTGATTTTAAACGTGGCCGTATTATTGGCATAAGGGGCCGGACTTGCGCTAAGAGAAATTGCTCATCGTGTAAACCAAAATGTTACAACGGTATTGAGATCTTGGTCCAAATGGTCTGAGGAAGGGGTGCAACAAAGTCGCCCTGGATCTGGACGTCCACGCAGGACTATAGATCGCGAAGAATGTCGCTTAAGATTTTTAGCCACAAAAGAGACAGATTTTCAACAACTCGATCGATTTCAAATGATTAGATGACACGTGTAGGACCCAGAATGTCAATGTCATCTGTTTATCGCCCGATAAGGTCTTATGAGCTGCGTTCATATCGTCCATTTTTATGTCTTCGTCTTACACCACTTCACCGTCTACGCAGGCTAGAATGGAGCAACGCAAGAGCGAATTGGGCGCAAGAATGGCATCCAATTGTGTTTAGTGACGAGTTCCGATCTTGCTTGTGGCCCCACGATGGTTGTAGGAGGGTCAGACGGATGCGTGGAGAACGTAAAAAACCAACATTTTTTGTGGAACGCAACACAGTCCTCACACAAGGAGTGATGATATGGGGTGCAGTATGTTACGGTGTCAGATCACTCTTGGTCTTCATAGATGGCAACTTAAACGCCGCTGGCTATATTGCCAATGTGCTAGAACCCGTTGCGCTTCCATATCTTCAGGGGCTAGAAAATCCCATTTTTCAACAGGATAATGGCAAGGGCTACAACACGTTTTTTGGAAGAAGCTAACATTGCCATCCTCCCATGGCCTGCTCGGTCGCCTGATTTGTCGCCCATTGAACATGTGTGGGATGAGGTCGGTAGGCGACTGGGTAATTAACCACACCCTCCAGATAACTTACATGATCTCCGGCTACAGCTTGGGTTGGTATACTACATGCAGCTATAGATCACTTGATTGATTGCATGCCACGCCGTCTAAATGAGTGCATTAAAAATCGTGGCGGAGCAACCCATAATGGAAAAAAACATTTTTAGTTTTTGTTCTTTTGTTTTCAAATTTTAATCGTTTGTTTGTTCTAATGAAAGACATCGTTGACGAAAGTTTCAATAAATTCTAGGTGTTGCAATTTTTATGGAAGTCAGTATATATCTATGTGATAATATCCAAAAAAATTATTTAAATGCAACTCGGATTTCTGAAATTCTTATGTATATTTTTTATAATGCTACAAATTACTAGCGAAAATATGCAGCAACATAACTTTACCATTATCATTTACTTGCCAGGAATTGTTTTTTGTCACACAATGCACCAATTCAAAAGACAATGTTTCAAGAAACAAACAGTAAATAGGTTGAACTAAAGACGAAATCAAAGTTTACAAAAGCTACAAATCGTGTAAAGGTAAACTGGCTTCTCGTTGCTTTTGTTGACATGATTGCGCAAAATAATTTTTATTAAATCACAGTTACTAAAAATGTACGTCTATCCTGTCGTTAATTTTTTTTAAGATAACAACCAATCCATTCTCTAAATTGAGTTCTATACTTACTATAAGTTACCGTTCACTTGCATAAGACATATTGTCACACGATTGGTGTAAGTAAAATAAGTTTGCTTCAAAATTAATTGCTACGTATAAGGTAACGTTTACTATCATTACTGTATAGCCTTTGGTTAAAATGTATTATTTCAATAAATGACAGTAACGTTTGCGCATTCTTTCACAAACCGTCAGACACGGTTTACATATTTCGAGGTCTTTCGTTACAGTTAAATATTGTATGTTGTTGTACAATGTATTATTAGTTATTAATAACAATTGTAATATTTTTATAGGTAATTACCTACATAGAAGACACAGTGTCTGTACTTGCAACGGACTGTACCGAAAAAAAATGCGTATGAAGGAGATGAGCAAATAGAAGCAGATGTTATTGTGTTATCAGCTTGCCTCTGCATTATCAACTAAGTGGCCAGCACAGTTTCCTCAATTATATAAATATTCCGAAATATATTAGAGTTAGAACATCATACTCCTGCCTTTTTTCTTTACGAACATAAATTAATAATTAATAAAAGCCTGTATACTATCTCACATATCATATATACCTAAGTAATTTAGTTCAATTGAACGGAGCATGCTCGTAGCATTTGTGTGCAATCGACTGTCACGGTATTCAGTATAAAAAAATAAATTGCAACAATGCATTGTGTCGACAATCACACCCCCTAATAAAAAAATTTCTTATGCTAGTTAATAGGCTGTGCAACATTTGCAACGCGCATGCATTAAGCTTTACATCGTAATTGTATAGATTATTAGTATAGATTTATTAATTTGTTATATGTTAATTGTTATATGGAAAGCTAGAATGATGTATAGATAATTATATTTACAAAAAAAAAGTAACTACATTTGTTGAGTTACAGACAAATCAGCCAAATAATTAGTAGACTTATTAAGTGTTTTAGATGTATGAAAATATGTTAGCTGTAGAAAATTTTCAAAGTTTATACCTTATTCAATTTAAGAATAACTCGGCCGTATTTATAAACTAAACGTATATTCATTAACATATACCTATTTAGAAAATTTTATAGATTATAAAGCATAGACTGGAAACTAACTATTAACGCTCAATTGACTCAATTATTTGAGATTTTATTGAATGTAAATTTATGCATAGAAAATATTGTGTACAAAACTGATTATTAAATCAGAATTCACCTAACTAGCATTCACTTTAAATGGAACTATAATCGTCGTTTACCACTTGCCATGCCTATACTATCACCATATCATTCAGTTACATTATAAGTCTGGATATCTAATAAATCCCAACAAAACGGATGAGTTTAGTTTAAAAAAATCGATGTAATGTATTCAATGACGTGTTTAAGACTAAAGCAATAAAAGAAAAATTATTTATTAAAGCTATATTCTGAAGTATGAATTCGCTAACATGTTATTATATTACATGCCTTAGCTACTAGCGTGTGATTTTACTATATTACATAGTATCTACATTCTACAACATATTAATTAAAAAAAATAAATAAAAAAATTTATTACCAACAGGGTTTATAACACTTTAAAATACCTGTTTTTTTACACAAACTTTAAAACACTTAAAGTAATAAAAATACTTATATAAAATGTAAATAAAGCTATATATCGTAATATTTTTATAGGACTGTTTACATTTTATAAATACGGCTAAAATTTTATTAATAACCTAGAATAGTTAATAAATATTTTACTTCAAATAAGGTATAAGATTTGAACACATTTGCAATGGTCAATGCAAAATAAAGAATGTGGTATATTTTATTTTTAATGTTCTGTACTGTGAAACAGAATTGGCACAATATCGGATTGATGTAATAACTTTATTTTGAATAATGTGGTTGTATGTTAATGTTAATTTAACGATTTTTTTTAATGGTATTATTCTTTAATTTTGAAATTGTATGACGGTGTACTTCTATGTTCCACAGTATATAACTCTTGGTGAAACTAATTTGATTAGAATTTGTAGCAACTTAAATAAAACAAATAGAAAACGATATCGCCTGGTAAAGTCGAACATGTTTTTAATTAAAAGTAAAGCTCAATTTTTCAAAAATTAGTTACCTTTTCTACAGATTCAAATCAATATTAAAGTTTTATTCATGTTTATTAAGAGACACGCATGGAAGTATGAATGTATGTAGATATATGTTTATTTCGTTTTCTTCTTTAACATTCCTGTCCCTGTCATTATTTGTCTGTTAGTGCAGGTATCTGTCCAACACCACTCACTTGTCAATTGTAACACGTACAATAAATTATAAATATACAACCAGCTTTATGAAGTGCACACGGCTTTTTTGGGCTGCTGGTTGCTCGTCATTTATGCGCTTCATACTAAATCTAGTTTCAATTTAGCAATGTTATCTTAGTTACGTTGGTTAATTAACCCAATAACATTTACTAATTTTGTTTTACAATAACTGTAGTGATATCAGGAAAAATAATGTGAAATCTTACAGTGTTAATTAACCAATAGCAACTAAAAGTCAGTGGTAGCCTTGCCACACAGTCTAACGCCTAAATTAGATTAGTGCCTGAATATACTATTACTATATACTTGTAGATTGTAACTGTTTATATGTATGTAAGATAAGACAAAACCACATACTTATATAAAAAAAGAAACATATCAATTTTACATATCATTGTAAGAATAGTTCCTCGCAGTTCAAGGACGGTGTTTCCTTACAGTACTATTTGACATTTAGTCAAAAAAGAACTATTAAACACCTACTGCACTTGAAGTGTGGCTAATGTAGAAACAAAATTATTTAAAACACGTCTATGTTATAAGCACCGTCCTAGCAAGTAGTTAATCGGCCTGAAATAATAGTCTACAAATGAATGTAAATAAACTTCTGGAAACTACATAATTACATTGTATACTTAGTTATAATTTAATCGCTAATCTTCAATGCTCTCTTTGACGACAAATGAGAGAATTTACGCATTTAATTTATAAAAAGTAACGTTTTCGCATTTTACACAATGCGTAAACTAAACGTTAGTTGTCATAGTAAGACTTGTATATAGCAGCTGAATCTGACAATCATTTTCATTATTGTAGTACAAAAAGAGCATATCTGATTTCATATTTAATAAAAATAAAAATATTTACAATTATAGGCAATTAAAGTATTTTGCAAGTTTAACATTTTAAGCAAAATTTTAGAGTTTCTGGAGGTTTGTTAACTTTTATAGTCAATTATAAGGAACACTATATACCGTGCTAAAACAATCAATTGAAGGCAACGGCACATATCATTAATGTGACTTCCCCTATATTGTCCAATACGATTTAAATGCAAGAATTTATACGTATTTGATACTATACATCACCCTTAATGTTGTATTTTCTAAAGATATACATGATAAAAAATATAGCGTAGCATGTTTGATCTCTAGTATACAGGAAACTCTCTGTTGCACTTAACGGGAACGCTTGCTTCAGTTTATTTGTATTCGATGTGATATACTTCTGTGACGTTATATAAATGATTTTAAATGACATACACCGTGTTTGGTGACATTTTCTATAATATATAAATATAACTGCCGTATTTAATTTCGTTTGAATTATATAAGTTAAAATATTGTATGAAAGTGTCCATGTTAAAGATTTAATTTACAACATCAAAGTATTTTCTTATAAAACGGATACATATCACCAAACAAAATGTAAGTCTATAGAGATTAAAAGTAAGATAAGAAGTATATGAAATCTATATAGTCGTAAGTGTAAAATGGCTGTTAAAGCAGGTATCGGCCTGCTAATTTTAGTTAATTTGAGAAATTTGTACACTGACCGCTCTGAAGTCAATATTTATTGTAACATAGTTAAGCCTTAGCGGTGACAGATATGTAAATGTAGCTTAAAAAAGTAATGTAATGTTATACGTAGGCCTATTTAGCGCAATGAATTATAAAATTTATTTTATTATGTTTAGGCGTTCTTTCTTTTGAGTAATTTAAATGTCTTTATAGTGTAGAAACCTAAGTAAATATTTCTACATACATATTTACTTTGTAATATTCGCAATATTTTATCTATTTTCACCATATAATAAACCCGGATCATACAGGATAATAATTGTTTATTTATTAATTATTGTGTAATTAGTTTCAAAGAGAAATTTGTTTGGTATTTACACTTCAATACATTTTATATCCATGCATCTTAAACCAATACAGAATACTTCATAAACATTAAAGATTTCTGTTGCTAGCATTCACACAAATCCTAAATTCCTTAATTTCCATACCTAATTTACGACAGCGTGTCACCAATGAACTGTGTCTTATTGGGTATAGTAGAAAATTGGATTCATCAATTTCATACAAATATTACTTTATAAGCAAATTTTTAATCAGATATACAGTGGTATTATTAACTATGAAACCGCACTTTTAAATAAGTATAATCCCTTACGTATTACGTTTCATTTACCATTTTTCTACTCATAGACGCCTTAAGTTAGGCAACCCAGATCTCGCAGTAGTAGTATGAACACATAGTAAACCTACCCCACGGATTATTAGAAATCCGATGGTTGGCACAACAACGTCATCGTGAAGTGATTAGTGCACTTTTGAGTTAACACCTAAGTGTACCAGTAGCAGTAACCGATATAAAACAAATCGAATTTCGTGACGTCGATGACACCAAGTAACATAACAGTATAACCTCACTAACTTTAAACATAGTCTTATAAACTTATTTTGAGGTTTACATGCTTTTAAAGCAATACTGTTGATTATAGTGGAAAACGCATATTTTACAGTAGAAAATCTTATCTTTGAATCAGATGGTGAAAGTTTCACCTCAAGTACTTCATCAGATGATGATAGTATAATAAATGCTATAACTGTAGCGTTTGCCAGACAAAACAAAAATTCAGTGTTATTATACAGTGAAAGTACTGTGCTTGGCTACAGTGAAAAAAAGTTTAAACGACATTTTAAAATATCAAAAGAATTAATGAATTCTTAAAGTGTTCAGTTTTCAAATACATATCATTTTCAGAGAGATCTTTAAGGTACATACAAATATGTATTTATTAATGTGTAAGTAAATACAGGTAGAGATGTTGTGAGACCTATAAAACAATTTTTTTGTGGCATGTGCATATGTCACAGATAGATTTGATATACAACGTCAACATTGTTTGCTATTACCACGAGGACCAATCAGTTTTTTAATCAAATAGCTGGTAATATTATGAAAGGGTCCGCCCAAGAAGAGATGACTAAAACTAGATATGAAATTTTTTCACAGAAAAATTTGCCTGGTGTGATCGATAATTCATCATTACGTTTGTAGTTATTTTATAAACATGTCCTATTCATTTTCGGGTTTATAGATGGAACTGAAATCAGAATCGATAAACCACAAAAACATCAGAAATGGTATTGTAACAGAAAAACAATACCAGTCGGCAGGGCCCGCTCCAAGACCGGACAACCCGGACATTTGTCCGGGGCGGCAAATCTTAGGGGCGACATTTTTACTCTCAGAATGTGAGAAAATATTAATAATAATAGCATGCCGCCTTTCATTTGTAAAAACATTTCTTATCACTGTTTTACAAGAAAGTTAAAATACTTGTTTTTCATCTATATACAGTCAAAACTGCTTGTAGCGAACCCGCTTATAACGAACTTCTAGGTATAACGTACTAGTTGTAAAAGTCCCGTCATACTATCCATGAGATCCCTTATAAATATTGTTTGTTATAATAAACCCGTAAACAACGAACTTTCGGATATAACGTTCGGAAAAATTGTTTCCGTCCGTTAAATTTTACACAAAAGTAAGCAAGTATTCTGCCAGTAAAATAAATAACAGGTACGTAGATTATTTGATGTGCAAAGATAAAGTTTCTGTAATTCTTTTCTTAGAAATGCCTGCCTAAATACTTTCGTAATTGGTGTTTAAATCTTTAATCCTAAAGGGTAATTATGTATTTTAACCATACTGTACACGCTGACCTTGCAGAGTTTTTCCTAATCAACTTGTCAATCAAATAAATCAATTAACAGACTAGTTAAACAATAAGTGGCCTAATATCAAGGGTAATTTTAGTGATAGTGGCGACGAAACTGGGGTATTTTTTTAAATTAAAGAGCGTGTAACAGTTTTGGTGTGTGCTAATTTAATCAGGACAGAAAAACGAAAGCCAATCACTCAAGCCACGGTGTTTTAAAAATATAAATCGAAAATTGTGGGGATAAACTGTTTTGGTCTACGAAATATAATAAACAATCGAAAATTACAGACTTTTTTAACAAAAACTAACTCATAAATCTGTAAATATTGTATAATATAGTGATTTATTCATGTATCGTAAAAATAAAATATGTATGTAACTTTTTTCTTTTACCGTTTATTACGAACTGCGGATATAACAATCTTATTTTTCAAGCCCCTTGTGGTTCGTTATAACCGGATTCTACTGTAGTTGTAAAGAAAATAGGTATAATTACGAAAAAATAATTAATTATTTAATAATAATTATTAAATAAGGAACACGGGTGTTGTTTGTATACACTACCTAATATAACCGCGCATCGCATATATACCATATAAATCAGCAAGCCGGGTGCCGCATGAACTTGTCTGAATTAGGAATAGACAAGAAATGACTTGTTTATTGCCTTCAATTATAAAAGGGCTGTCTTATTACAGCATAGCATTATTTTTGCTCATTTGTCGGTGGTGATAACAAGTGCAACTCTCAATTGTATATACTGTTCTGGTTCAATAATCAGTGTGATTTGTATTTTTTTAAGGTAAGTTAACCGTTAACTTAGCGAATTTAAACACGCTTTAATGATCAATCGAATTAAAAAACGAAAAATAATTCTTAATATAGGCAGAAAATATAAATAAACGAAAAAGAATAGTATTATTGTAAAAAAAGCGTGGGGTGGTCGATGAATGAAAAATATGGCACAAAGCACCACACGCTTTTTTCGCAATAATACTAATCTTTTTCGTTTATTTATATTTTCTGCTTATATTAAGAATTATTTTTTGGTTAGTTCGACTGATCATTAAAGCGTGTTTTTTAGTTTTTTTTAAACTATATTTATTTACATTGAGTTGTAGAATGGGAAACAGTTATTACATAGCTTCAAATAATTGACTTGTTCTACTTGAAATATCTAATGCCTTGAATTCGTCACAATCAAAAATTATATGGTTTTCCTTGCAAAAATAACATGACAGTTTATTTGGAGCTAAAATTGGAAAGGACTTACTCGGTCTGGAGGATAGGCATTGGATCCCAAATGCGCCGTATCTTGTATCATATGTATCGCCGATCGCGCGCATGCTTGTTCAAAGAAGTAGGTTACAAACAGACAGACATGCAAACAAACATATAGGTGAAGCTAATATAAGCGTGTTAAAAACAAACTTTCATTTAAATTTCATAATCTTTTTCAAGGTAGGTATTTGAAGAAGCTCCTTCTCAGATGAAAATTAAATTTTAAAAACGATGTTTGAACAAAACAGATAAATTAATTAAAAAGTTAAAAGACTTGTTTTGATCATTTTAAACGGACTGAAATTTGTTTATGTTTCGTTAAAAAATCGTCTTTGAAATTTAATTTTCATCTGCGAAGGAGCTTTTTCAAATACCTTAAAAAAGGTTATGAAATATACGGAATACCCTAAAGCTTGATTTTTTTTTAATAATTCCTGCCTTTTACTGACCAATAGACCCTGATTCTTTTTTTATTATCAACTACTGGATGCGATCACTTTTAAGTAAAGCTACGAATATTTTTACCTAGTTTTAGAAATAAAATTTTCTTAAAAATAGCAAAAGTTTGTTAGGTATTTTATAAAATTAAAATAAAATATTTATTTAGACATTGAGCATTCTAGAATAAATCTATGCATGATCTGACTAAATTGGACAAGAAAAATTGCCCTATTTTATACTATTTTAGATTTTGAAGCAAAATTGTATGAAATGCAAGTGCTTATACTTTTTCAAATTAGAAAGGTATCAGGTGTGGTAGGTTCGTTACTATTTTACTACTATTACATAATTTATAAATATAAAAAACATATAAAACTGCTTAATCGTTCCCCTAGACCTTAAATTAGCATAAAAAAGTACAGTACTTGTCTAGTTTAACTAAGTCTATTTTAAGACAATTTCCTTATAATTTGCTTTGTTTTATTTCATATATTTTGTGTATCTTTCAGAATGTCCGAGGGACGCAAAAAACTATCTGGTTGCGAATATAAAAAACCAAATTATTTACAGAGTACGCCGGGCAGTACCAAAACAAATGATGACTCAAAATGTTCTGCATCAAAGACAGCATTGAAAGACACTGACAACAGTGACAACAGAGACTCACCTGAGAAAAATGAGGATCAATAAATGAACGATATACCTGAACTAATACTTGCAACTGATAGTGGTAGCCCTCCGTCGCCAAATGAGAGCACTATTGATACCAAGGTGGCACCTACAGAAAGCGCTCAACAACTTTTAAGTACAGATCCAGCACTCTGGCCAGTGATACTACCAGACGCCGAAAGAATCTTTTTGGTAAGGCAAGGTCCACCTAAATCATTGTACAATTATAGATTTCCATACGATGAGACTGGTAGAAAATTTAGCCCTAATTATTATAAAAGAATTTTAAGTAATAGAGAGCAAATTTTAAGAGACTGGCTAGTGTACTCTGTCTCAAAAAATTGCGTATATTGCCTTTGCTATTGTTTGGCTGTATACTTAGTTCCCTTTCAAAGGAAGTTGGAAGCATCTGAATCAAACTCTAAAAGACCACGAAATTTCTAAAAATCATATTCAGTCCCAAAAATCTTTCCTAGAACTGAATCTAAGGTTAAAGTGTTGTAAAACTATAGATGCGGATTACCAAAGACTTGTTAACGCTGAAATAAACCATTGCCAAGAAGTGCTTTTAAGAATCGTAGCAATCACTAAAATGCTTGGTAAAAGTTGTCTGGCTTTCCAAGGTACAAGCGACAAGCTGTTTGATCATAATAACGGTAACTTCTTAAAAATAGTTGAGCTGCTATCTGAATTTGATCCCGTCATGGAAGAACACGTACGTAGGGTGCTTAAAAAAGAAGAAACGAAAGCTCACTATCTTGGGAAAAATATTCAAAACGAGATAATAGACCTGTTGCACCATAATGTGAAATCTTATATTATTAATGAAATAAAAAAAGCCAAACATTATTCGATAATTTTAGATTTCACTCCTGATATTTCTAAGGTGGAGCAAATGACTCTTGTAATCAGGTATGTTTCAATCAATAAAACTGATTCAAATCAGGATGAGGTTGAAATTAAAATTAAGGAAAGCTTTTTGGGTTTTCTTCCAGTTGAAAGGTCTACAGGGAAGCAAATGTTTGAAATTATAATTGCAGAACTTAATAATTTGGGTTTAAATTTACAGGATATAAGAGGACAGGGATATGACAACGGGTCTTATATGCGGGGCGATAAATCAGGAGTGCAATCTAGAATTAAGAACCTAAATCCGCGAGTGTTCTACATTCTATGTAGTAATCACTCTCTCAATCTGGTAGTTAACGATATGGTAAAAGCATCTTTGGAAGGCGCTAATTCCTTTAATATGATTCAAAAAATGTATATTTTTTTCAGCATCTACTTTTCGCTGGGAAATTCTTCTAAAACATGTCCAGGGTTTGACTTTAAAACCATTAAGTGATACTAGATGGGAGAGTAGGATAGAGACTTTAAAGCCTTTAAGATTTTATATCGGAGGCGTATACCACGCCTTGCTAAGTATTTATGAGAATGAAGAAATTTATCAAGCATCTGCACTTGATCTTTTGCAAAATTGCAAAAAGTTTTTTCAGGATCTTCGATCGGATAAATCTTTTAATGAAACTATTGTTGATGCGCGAGAACTGGCTGACGAAATTGACATTGATTGCAATTTTGAATCAACAATACCACGACACCGCGTAAGAAGAAAAAAAAGGAATTTCTCATACCAAGCTCGAGATGAACCGATTGAGAATCCTAAAGAAAATTATAAGGTAGATTTTTTTTATTTTACAATTGACCTGGCAATAAATGCAATAGATACTAGATTTAAACAACTTAGTCATCATAGTAATTATTTTCAATTTTTATATAATATATATGATTTAAAGGGCATGTCTAAAAAAAATCTATTAAATCATTGCAACGATCTAGAAACTCACGGTGATTCTGTTGATATTAATGGGGTAGAATTACCAGAAGAAATTTGTGGGCTTATGTAAGTGGAGAAAGAAGTTTTTCCAAATTAAAATTGATTATGAATTTTTTACGTTCAACTACAACGCAAAATCGTCTTAATGGGCTGGCGATTTTAGCGATTGAGCATGAAATTGCTGATCAAGTTAACTTAAAAGATGCAATAAAAACATTTGCGGAAATCAAAGTTAGAAAGAAAAATTTCTTTTAGGTTTATTTTATAGTTATATTTTTATAGAATCTAAAATTTCTCTGTTTGGTTACGCAATATTTTTTGTACTTTCTTAATAGAATATAAGTATAGCAATAAAAATGCACCTTATATGTACCAGTACTTTTAAGTTTTGCCCTTTTTAAATGTTTTTTATGTAATGTATTACATATATTTTTTTAAATAAATGATTTTAACATAATTTTTATTTTATTTAAAAAAAACTGGCGGCAAATTGTCTGTTTGTCCGAGGTGACATGAAGGCTAGAGCGAGCCGTGCAGTCGCTTCAAGCTCAAATTATATGTAACAATGATTGCAAAATAAGTGATGTATTTATATTGGATTTCCAGGCTCACTACATGATGCACGAATTTTGTCATTAAGTTTTATTTATCCACAATTTCCCCAACTGTGTCAAGGTAAAATTGATATAATACTTAATTTCTGCCTAAACAGTTCTTATTTTTTATTGGTGACCATATATTAGGAGATTCGACATATCCATTGCTTACAAGTACTGTTGACTCCATTTCAATAGTCATCTAAATGGAAAACAAATTAAATATAATAAAATTCTTAGTCAGTTATGTACTAAAGTAGAACATATGAACAGTTTGCTTAAGCAAAGATTTAGGCAGCTGTATCACAAATTGCGTAAAATTGTAAGAACAGTTGCGCTTGTTAAATCTTGCTGTGTGTTGCATAATGTATGTCATATTAGTGATAAGGCAATTTTTGATGATGAAGCAAATTCATTAGACCTCCTTGAGAAGAAAATGTAACTCTACCGGTAGAAAATACAAAAATACAATTAGAAAGTGGTAATACAAAAAGAAATTATATTGCAAATCCTTTATAAATTTAAAACTTTGATAAGATTTTTATTTTGTTTAAATTGTAAATATTGTTTCATTTTTCTTTTTGTCTAATTCTAATTTTGCCGCCCTTAGGTCATTTTTTTATGCAGCTCTATTCTGACTTCGCCCAAAACAACTTCTGTACTTGTATAACTCTCTTTAATCTTCTTTCTTTATTGGGAGGTACCAGAGATTGGGAGGTTATTATACGTCTACACATGTACTATCGTTATGTTGATTCATGCTAAAATGTAAATTATTAGTGTGTATAGTTGATATAATTTTAATTTAACTACCTGCTACTTGGTTCTACTGTTGTTGAATTGCAGCTGGATGATGCAGATCGCAGCTCTTGAGAAACAGAGTTATGGTTTTTTGACTGGAACTCAATACTCTTTTGTATGACTTCTCAAAGCACCGCCAACGATTTCTAATTTGTAGTAGGCTAAACGTATAACCATACTCCTTCATTTTCTCTCACCAAACATCTTTTCTTTAGAAATGATTTGCATATTGGAAAACAACTGAAAGTATTTTGGATGCAAATCAATCAGTAACTTCTTTTCAGCTTATGGCCATAACTCGTCAGGTGCGAAACTATCATCTAAAAAATTTTAAAGGAGATTGTAATGAAATGTGTAAGGTTAAATTTAATTTCTGTTGTAAAATAATGTATTGTATATCTAGTTTTAAAAAAATCCTTTTCACACGAGCAAGACAGCTTAGGCGAGGGCCATCAATCGAACAACTGTCAAAAGGTATTTTTCAAACGTGATGTATACGATAATTTGTCTACAACTGCATAAAATATCAAATATAAGTAATTGGGATTACATTTGTTACAATAATGACATTGATGACGTTATCATGACTCCACAAGTTATTGGTAATTAAATATTTAGAAATAAAATAAATGATTACTGCTATGTCTCTATTAAACATTACCTGATTTTTATTACAAATAAATATTTTTACTGACTTCAAAAACTGCGTTTTCATCAACACTTGTTTCATTCAAATCATCTGGAGGTTCATATGGATAAACCCTATTATTAACGATCCAGATGTTTTCTAATCCTGCAAGATACTCATGGTGTTTTGCTTCACTTGTAGTTCTTCGGATTACTGCATTATACAGACAGCAAATACATGCCCCAAAATTCTCACCTTTGAAATTCACAAGAAAATTACCTACTAAATTCTCTTAACATAGCAACTGTTTACGTTTCAAACATTAATGTCTGAAATAAAAATAACGTAACAATCACCTTATTTGACATCTTTTCAGCTTAAATTTATTCCACTGGATATTAAATAAAAACGTGAATCAAAGTTCTTGAGGTTACGTCGACCTATTCACCAATTTCAACTCGACACCTCAGATATTTGCCAAAAATAGACCCAACTCGGGAGCAAGTGCGCGTTGTATCAACACCAGTGCTGCCGCAGTTGTAATTATAGCAAATATCTTAACGTCAACTTCGGAAAACGGAAAATCTAAAACGAATGCACATTTTATTGACGCAGGTGCCCTTAGGCAACCCAAGTCATCCAAAACGAATATAACTAATATGGCCATGTTATGTTCAATTATTAAATTGTATAAAAAGCATACATTAAAACCAATAAATCTCTAACTAAATCGATTTTTTATTAATTTATGGATCATTTACAATATTTTACATAAAAATTTTATTTATTTAATTGATAGAAACATTAGTACATCAAATTTACATTGTTTACTCCATTTCTGTACTGCAATTTATATAGCTGTCATTGCTTGCTCTTTTAAGTCCGAGGCTAGTCAATTTAGGAATAAAAAGGGCCAAAATTTTCGGTACAGTCCTAATTTATGTTTTTCGGGTCGCCGAGCATGAATCTGAGGTGTTAAACATCTACATTTAGTCAATTTTTTTAGGTTTTGAGTTAAATCTCGATAATTATACATTTTTACAAAAGGCCATTTTTTGCGAAAAATCAATTTAAATCTCCTTTATACAAAGCAAAGTCATTGTATTTTTTCATTATAACGCTTCAATAATAACAGAATTTTTAGAGGGTTAGCATAAATGCCATTTGCCAATTTATTAAACTCTGTTACTGTTTGTTCTTTTCCAATAAATCTCTATACTTTTCTTTTATATGTTGTATATTGTCCAATTTCGCCTCTTTAAAGCCGATTCCAACGTACATCAACTTGGGAAAGGGGTTCTATTTCCTTATGGGAGATTACATTAGTTGTTTTAATGAGACCATGCTTGGTTCCCTGAAAATCCTTACATAAGATTTCCTAGAACTAATTCCTATCAAACCATATTTCCTAGTTCAGTGTTTCGATAGTTTAAAGTACATAATATGTATCACCTTCCCATCTGGAGGAAGAAGGTTGATATCGGATAAAATCCTAGGACGGTAGTATTCTGTACTAATGACTAGACGTTTGTCAAAAGTTCCCACGCCAAAACATAGATATGCAGAGCCAATAAGGAACCGTTTAACCTTGATAGCTTGACCGCAAGACGATAGAATACTACCGAAAAACTAGTACTACAGAAGCTTTTTGACATTTGTCAGCAATAAACACACTCTTTGTAAAATGAGTCTAGTTAAAGCATGTTTACATATGGTTGGGGACACTACCATGTTTGTTGGTTTTCTGACTGCATCCAAACTACTCATGAACACATCCTTTGTATTTAACAGCGTTTTAAATTTTCTTCTTTGAAATGCTCAAAAAAGCGCTGAGGTAATGCACATTTAAGCTCCTCCATTTTTAACACTATACGTTCACCATGCTTCTCAACCTTTCATGCTTCTACTTTACTACACTATTTTTACATATTACTTATTGCTAATACACAGCTTCATCATTTTTTATTTTCATTATAAAACACTCTAAATCGAGTTTTATTGGCTTTATTAACGTCTCCAATCGCTCACTCATTCGCACTTACTGCTTTCTGTCCAGCTTTTTCAGACCCACAAAAAGTCATTCTTATCAAAAACGGTTTAAATTTGCTAAAAACTACCCATGAACGATAACCCTGTTGGCTTATTTCAGCATCTTTGGGTACCTCTACCTCTAAAAGTAAGTGATTTAAGCGGATTATTCAGCTTTTCTATAATATAAAAACTGGCTTCTATCTGTACCTTGACCTATTTTCAGATTTCTGAAAATTCCGGCAAAAGTTGACTCAATTTAGACACCACTTAACCTTTTTAGCATAAACAACAACCTTCCCATGAGTTGCTTTTTAATAATATGATATCCGTCGAGCCAATAAACTTTACCCCATCAAATCAATAAACTTTACCCCTGCACGGCCTGGTTCAATTTGTTTTCAGTGAAGGAAACGACTACTGGGTTAGCTGTGATGGGAAACGACTATCTGTATTTGGGGAATGGTTATCTGTTTTAGTGAAACTACCTCCTGCTCGTGGTTAGGATAGTAAGATACTGTAAGCATACTATTTATCCAATACAGGAACCTCGATATACGTTTAGCATAGACAACCCTCTTGTTTCCAAGAACTAATTCTCTTGTTAGAATTGAGCAATAG
This sequence comes from Vesta saturnalis, assembly GCA_036346205.1. Lineage (NCBI taxonomy): Eukaryota > Metazoa > Arthropoda > Insecta > Coleoptera > Lampyridae > Vesta > Vesta saturnalis. The sequence goes on along the minus strand of JARFJB010000604.1, from coordinate 64,179 downwards.
GAACGCTTATTTACTATTCCCAAAACAACCTTCATGTTTCCACAAACTGCTTCTATCTTTAGATTTCTAATCATACTCCATACGCACGACATAACGAAATAACGTCCTGAAACGCCGAAAAAACATAAAAAAAAATGTCGCAAACACCAAAACATAGATATATGGATATGTAGATACACACAGAACCAAGAAAAGCACCGTTTAATCTTAGGAATTCTAAGAATATCCTTGCAGGCTAGCTTGATTTCCAATAATTGTAATAACTTCTAGGAATCGACGAATTTTGACCTTGAAGCGGGGAGCGCGTACGTGCACGGCGGATTAACTAACCTTCAATTCGTATACTGTGGACCAGGATCGGTTCTATATCCTAAACTTAATAACCCACATGTAGGATCCAGCGTCCAATCAGAAGCCCAAAAACGTTAGGAAACGTCTATCTGTATTTGGGAAACGGATCCAGTTCTTGGGGGAAACGGGCCAGCTCCTGGTTAGGACACTAGTATTATGAATCCGCATGCTCTTTTATTATTATAAACAATTTAACTAATACAGGAACTACTTAACCTACGTTTTAGCATGGACAACAACATTCTTCAACGACAAAAACCTGATTCCATGAACCGTTTAGAATTGGTCCTGCAGGTTGATTTAGTAGTTGATTTAACACCTTGACTCGACTAAATTGCTGGGTGACCTTGAAAATTTTCGATCGGATAAAGTCAGGTAAGATCGGGTAATATCGGGATAGCCTGTAGGTTAACACATATGGTCTTGACAATCAAATTGCTTGGAGACGTTGAAAATTTCCAACCACACAACCATTCAACCTTGACCTACTTATTAGCATAAACAACATGTCCTTCTTCATATGCTTGCGGGTGGAGTTGCAAAATGCCGACCACGAAATTTCGATTTGACATGTCTCGCTCGCCTTGAATGGGATGTGACCTTGACCGTGACAAATTCTCGTGTGCACACACAACGCCAAAGAAACGTCAAAAACATTAGGAAACGTCAGACAAACGTCAAAAAAACGTCAAGAAAACGTTAAAATGGTCAAAAACCCCAAAGAAACGTCAAAAGGCATCAATAACACGTCAAAAAACGTGAGGGGAACGTCAAAACATAGATACGTACCGAGACAATAAAAGAATCGTTTAACCTTGACCTACACTTATTAGCATAAACAGCGTCTGCCCGCGAATTGATTGTAATAAGATACCAATAAATTGTAATCTTGAATAAGTCAATTTGGGCAATACAAGAACCATTTAACCTACCTTTTAGCATAGACGACAATATGTCTCAACTGTAATATGCCCTGACCTTGAAAATTGATTTCTCAGGATTGAGCTTGAAATGGTGGGGGTGCCTAAAAATAACACATTTGACCTTGAGAATAGATTTCTAGGAATTGTAATAACTTCTAAGACATACAAAAGTCACTGATTGGTTATTGATTGGGAATTGATTTCTAGGAATACCCTTCAGACCACCATGAGGATTGTAATAACTGAATTAACACATCGACTCAGCTAAGAATATCCTCCTTGAAAGCCATGTCACCTTGCTGCCCCCTGTGCCTTGAACAATTCCCAACACATGACCTCTACCTGAAAATAGAATCCCCCACACCTACAACTTTACAGTCCATTTAACACCTCTGACCTTGAGAATTCCAAGAATTAGCACATCGACTTGATCAGGAATTACTTGGTGACCTTAAAGAATATACTTTACACGGTGTACGAGAGGACCTTGACAACAATGTACTTGAACGCAGGCAATGAGATGACCTTGAAAACCATATACATTTGTACAATGACCATAACCTTGAAAAACCATGTACTTGGACGTGAACAATCAGGACCTTGAGGAATATACGTATGCAATGTGCGAAAATTGATACCAATACGTTTTGGGAGTTGACCTAGTTAACAATCTATTTTTAGATTTCTAGGAATTATGACCCCGACTCAACCAGAATAAAATTTTCAATCGTAGAACGTTGGATAAGATCGGGACACCCCTGCAGGTTAACACATGACCTTGACCCAGTCAATAATTGCTTGACTGAAAGCCACGTGGCGTCATTGATTAGGAATGCTGCTAAATCTGACTTCCCGACATATGGTACCAGTTGGGGACCTAACCCTGAAAAGTAGAATTCCCCGCACCTTGAAAAGTCTATTTGAATACCCCATTCAGCTGACTTCTATGAATTATGAGCCGACCAGAATTGCTTGAACATCGCCCTTGTACTTGAAAATTGGTTTCTCAGAGATGTGACCTTGCAAGGAAAATGTACGTGACCCAATCCACTTGCGGGTTTTCCTTAATAAATTAATAAGTAGATCACTATACGTGACCTTGAAGAATATATACAGGCAATGTGTGTACGCAATGACCTTGAAACCGAGAAAGTGGATCCTATAGTGTACGTGATCTTGAAGAGCATCCTCCTATATACCTTTACCGGCCATGTATTGAGATACCCCTACGGGTTGATTTCTAGGACTTATTACCTTCAAAATTGATACTAATACATTTTAACCATTGACAATCTATTTGATAGCCCTACAGATGATTTCTAGGAATTATGAGTCTGGCTCAGCCAAGAATTACTTGATCAATGGATCGCCTTTGTCCTTTTCACATATGTGTGACCTTGAAATGGTGGGGGAAACAGTTTCCTGTGTTGGGTAACAGATCTCTGTTCTGGGAAACGGCTCCCCTGTTTTGGGAAACGGATATCTGTCTTTGGGAATTGGATCCAGTTCTTAGGAAAACTACGTCACCACATACTGTAAGCATAATCTTTTTATTACATTCTTGCCAATACAAGAACTTTGACTCACATTTTAGCATAGACAACGACAACCTGTACGATACCCCGACCTCGAGAATTAACGTCTTGACTCAGCCAAGAATTGCTTGGGTGACTCTGAAAGGTAGAATCCCCCACGCCTTGAAAAGTCTATTTAATACCCCATAAAATTGATTTATAAGAATTAACCTTAGCTGAGCCAGGAATTGCTGTGTGACCTTGACGGATATACGTAGACAACGTGTATGATGGCCTTGAGCAAAACAACTTTGACCTTGAAGCGTCGGCTGAACAATGTATCGCCTTTGTTCTTGAAAATTTATTTCTCAGAATTGAGCCTGAAATAGATAACAATCTATTTTTAGGAATTATAACACAGCCAAAACAATGGACCGCCTTTGTTCTTTTCTCAGAGGAGTGACCTTGAAAATTGTAACCATAGACTTTGAAGCGTCACCTTTGCTGTTGAAAATTGATTTCTCAGAATTGAGCCTGAAATGGTGGGGTTAGCTAGATAACAATCTATTTTTAAAAATTGTGACTAACTCGATCGGAACAATGGATCGCCTTTGTTCTTCTCTCAGAGATGTGACATTGAAACAGGGGAAACGGATACCTGTGTTGCGAAACAGCTGTCTGTTTTGGGAAACGGCTCCCCTGTTTTGACAAACGGCTACCTGTATTTGGGAAACGGCTACCTGTGTTTGGGACACGTCTATCTGTATTTGGGGAAGGGAACCACTTGAGGTCAGTGCACTTTACTGGGGGCTGACCTTACAAAGTAAACTTCCAAGAAATGCTGGATGACCTTGAAACATGATTAGAATAGACAACAATCTGTATGATACCACTTGAGAACACTTCAGGGCTTGAGACAGATACGAATGAACTTCCCGGAATTGATGGGGGAGTGACCTTGAAAATTTCCTGTCAAACTAACACTCAGCCAGAGAACTTATTAGTGACCTTGAACATTTCCTGTCCTTGAAGACATGCACGGAACGTGACCTTGGAAAACCTTGTAGTTTTAGGTAGGCAATGTGACCTTGGAAACCGTGTACTTAGACGTAAACAATGTGATGGCCTTGAGGAATAATTGTAGGTAATATGACCTTGAAAACCATTGAACTTGATGTGCACAATCTGTACGGGAGCGTCAATGACCTTGAACACCAATCTAGTAAGTTTTCTAGTCCCTTTTTCAGATATAGTTACTTCAATGACCTTGAGGAATATACTTTGATGCAGGCAATGTGTATGATGGCCCTTGACCCTGAAAATCATGTACTTGGGCGCTTCGACCTTGAATCAGGCCGCGCGTATGTACAAGGATGACCTTGAAGAATATGAAATTTGACCGACCTTGACCTTGAAAATTCTTATTGCCTTTGATGTTTGAAATGTGTATGTGACCTTGAAAACCAATCTGGTGAGTTTTCTAGTGACTTTTTTCAAATATGGTTACTTTAATGGCCTTAAGGAATATACTTTGATGCAGGCAATTATGACCTTGAAAACCGTTGAATTCGACGTAGGGAATGTGAGTACCTATACCTTGAAGAATATACACAGACAGCGTGGGTCCTTTGAAAACCTTGACATAGGTAAAGTGACCGTGTACGCAGGTAATGTCTACGATGACCTTGAAGGATAGGTAGGCAATGTGAGCGGCCTTGAAAACCATGTACTTAGACGTAGACAATGTAATGACCTTGAGGAGTATACTTCAATGTATGCAATGTGTACGATGACCGTGACCTTGAAAACCATTGACATTGATGTAGGCAACCTGTGCAGGAAGGTGTATTATTATTATCAAAAGTGGATTAGAAGAGGGGTAGTATTGGTGGCCTTGAAAAGAATACTTTGATGCAGGCAATGTGTATGATGGCCTTGACCTTGATAGACCATGTACATGGACGCTTTGACCTTAAAACGGGGCGCGCGTACGTGCACGGTGAGTTAGGATCGGCCTAGTATATCTACTTATGTGTGTGTGTTTGTCTGTGGGTGGGTGTGGGTGTGGCTGCGCGCGTGCGTGCCAGCGCGTGCGTGGGTGTGTGTGTGGATGTGTGAGAGTTAGTGTGGCTGTGCGTATGCGTGTGCGTGTGCATGTGCGTGTGCGTGCACGGGTGCGTGTGTGTGTGCGTGTGTGTGCGCGCGTGTGCGTGTATGGATATATGTTAGTATTCACGATCACTCCAGAGCGAAAATACCTACGTACTTAAAATTGTATATTTAAGCTTGTTATCGGCTTAGAGCTAATTACATTTTTGGAGAAATCCAGCGGGGGTTATAAGGGTCAGTTGTTGGTTTTTACGAAATATATTTAAAACAGCTCCATATTTCATAAATATAAAAATACCTGGACCTTAAACATATAGGTTAATTATGTTCTATGCAACTTTTTGATATGACGCGTAGTTTAAAAGCAAAAAAATTCCTAAGGTAGAACTTAAGTGTTAGTTCAAATTCAAACTTTACTTCACTTTATAAAATTATTTTCGTATTTACAGAATGATACATATTACCAAGGTGTACCAAACATACTTTTTTTTAAATGGGACACCCTATATATTTTTTCAAATTTAGATTAAGCTCGTCTCCTCCATACTTCATTACGTTATATAGGGTATTTCAAAAGTTATGGTCAATTGTACACGAAAATCATGCTCATTTCAACGTCATGTATACCCTAGACAGAACAACCTAACAATAATTTTTCCAGCCATAACTTTTTGACATCGATACAGTGTTACGAGAAAGTGTTATTTCTTTTTTATTGCACCAATTGAATATAGAGAGAGCCAAACCCCGAACACATGAGTTTGTCAATTTTTTCAAATGAATCACCCTATATTTTATTTTAAAAAGTGAAAATACACTTTATGTTCTTTCATTTTTATTAAGCACTCCCTATAGCTAAATCGTTACTTTCTGAGATATTTTCAATTTAATAACAGAATGAGATTTTTAAAAATTTCTATTATAACGAGTTAGCCGTGAACTAATAAAAGTGTGACAAATTATTATAAAAAATTCAAAAAACATCGGTTATTAAGACAAAATTTTTATAAAATTAATTCATTCATAATAAATGTTCAAAATGTCCACCGAAAACATCAATACAGCATTCCAGTCGATCTTCAAATTCTCGACTAGCATTTCTTAACATTTCTACATTGTTACTCTGGAATGCTTCTCGTGTTCTATTCTTCATATCATCTTGTGTGGTTGGAGGTATTTGATACACACGGTTTTTCACATAACCCCACTTGAAGAAGTCAATTTTACTTAACTATAGTGAACGAGCCGGCCATGCAATGGGTCCTCCTCTTCCCACCCATCTTCCAGGAGAATGGGTATTAAGATGATTATGAATTAATCTAGTGTGACGTACCGGAGCTCCATCGTGTAACAACCACATTCTTTGACGAATGTTAAGAGAAACGTTTGCTAACAGTAATGGTAAATGATTTTCTAAAAAGTCCAAATAAACCTGGCCATTCACTGTTCCATCGCAAAAATGTGGTCCAATTGCGTGATCTATACCACCCCAAACATTCAAAGACTACCTAGTTGACTATGAGTTGCTATAAGATGGGGATTACTTGTCGAATAATAATGGAAATTGTGTCTATTCACAGTTCCAAAGAGGACAAAATCAAAGAAATCCGCCTAATTGTGGATTTATTGTTGAGGCCATTCACAAAAAAACAACCCTTCTGGGATAGTCATCTTCGATTAAAACGATCTACTAACCTTTCCAACGTTATTTTCTCGGGTTGTCTTCGTGCGGGATATCTCTCTTTGTAAATTCTTTGTGCTAATAAACAATTTTTCATGCATTCTCCCAGTACCCATATCATGTTTGTTAATTCCTCAACAGGAAAGTTCATTTCAACTAGTATTTAAGTGTTTACAAATTAATAAACACTACACAATCTCAAAGAAGTTTGTTAAATGACAAGCTAATAATTATTACTGAATAATATCTATCTGTCATTTGTTCACGGCTAACTTGTTATAATAGAAATTGTTAAAAAAATATCTTTATGTTATTAAACTGAGAATATAATTCATATATGTCACATGGTAGATTTTTGATTACTGTTATTGATTGAAATACAAAAACAAAATCGCAGAATAAGCTATCAAATCGGTGATAATTTTATCACCGCTTGTTGACTGTCACATGATTTTAATGAATAAAATAGTTTACTGTCAAAGTGACAAAAAGTTTCAAAGAAATAAATAATTGTATTGATTATCTTGCAACTGTAATATTTACTGTCAAAGTGACAGGTCGTTTAAAATTGTAAACTTTAAAAAATATATTTTCTATTAACGTTCATTATATTTTCTTACCAAATACAACACGTGTTATGATTAATAATCCATGATAATCATAACACTAGTTATATTATCCCAGAAAATATCTCAGAAATTAACGATTTTAGCTATAGGTAGTGCTGAATAAAAATGAAAGATTTTCACTTTTTAAAATAAAATACAGGGTGATTCATTTGAAAAAATTGACAAAACCGTGTGTTCGAGTTTTGGCTCGCTCTTATATTCAATTGGTGCAATAATAAAGAAATAGCACTTTCTCGTAACACTGTACCAATGTCAAAAAGTTATGCCTGGAAAAATTATTGTTAGGTTGTTTTGTCTAGGGTATACAGGACGTTGAAATGAGCATGATTTTTGTGTACAATTGACCATAACTTTTGAAATACCCTGTATAACGTAATGAAACCCTATCTTGGAAATATGGGGGAGATGAGCTTAATCTAAATTTGAAATACTATACAGGGTGTCCCATTTAAAAAAAAATATGTTTGGTTCACCCTGTTAATATGTAACACTCTATAAATACGAAAATAATTTTATAATGTGAAGTTTGAAGTTGTTGAAGTTGTTTGAATTTTTGTAAATAACTTTTCTTATCGCAAACGTCACAAAAGTGACACTTTTATGACTCAATGTCAAAGGTAAAAGTTTTACTTTTCAGACATGGAGTAAAAGTTGTATTTTTGTGCCTAGGCATTTTTACTTTTACCAAATTATTAATAATATAATATAATTTTAATTATATTAATTATTAATAAATTATTAAATGTGCGTTGCTATGGTTTCATTACTTGCAAAGCGTTTACTTGCAAAGCGTCTTGATTATCTTATTATTTTACCTGCTAATTATGTTTGATGTTTCCTTTCGATCTTTACCAATTATTTTTATGTTTGCGTATAAAATAGTATATGTTATTCGGAGTAAAAGTGACTTTATGTGGCTCAGCTAAATTATTTGCCTCACTTCGTTCGGCAAAATACACATTCAGCTTCGCCACATAAAGTATCACTTTTACTCCTAATAACATAATATACTATTGATATCTCCTTTAATAACGGATATATCGTACTTCGACGCACTAATGCCGCACCCTGTATATGATTGAAAATGCTGAAGCTGTATTATCGATATTTTAAATGCAGCGAGCAGCTTTGGAATTTTTTTACGTTAATATGTATTTATCTGACATTAAGTTTTAAACGTCATTCAGGCATAGATTATTGTTTTGTTTTTACAGTGTTGCCTGTTTTCGTTACGAACGTATAAAGAAGAGGTTGCATAATTATCCCTACGAAACTGAAATTAAAGTTATTTCGTTTCTTTTAAGTTAGCATCTAGATGTCTATTAACCTCTGTCTGTCATGAAGTTTTAAACGTCTATTTGTTTTTGCGTTTATAATGTTGCCTATTTTCGTATTGTACTTCTTATAAAAGACTGCATAATTATACTAAAACAACTTAATTAAGTTTATTTCATTTATTTTAATTTCGTCGTTGTAGGTTGGAAGGTCGTGTGGAGTTCCACACCAGATATTTCCATATTCCAATACGGATTGGGTGTTGTAATATGGTTCGGTCTATCTGATAGTATTTTATAAAACATCGTTACAGGGCATATGTTGTTATTAACAACACTTGTTTGAGCTACCCTGATTTGGTTTGGAAAATTAGGTATACATTCAATGCGACCAGTGAAATCACCATTATTTGACTTTTCTTCTCTAAAATAGTACACATTACAATTTTCTGCTTCTTTTTAAAAGACCTATGTGAGTATTTTCATTCCGTATTAATTCCATTTTAATAATTTCATTTTTGGTTAATGCTGCTGAACTTCTTTTATGTTTTTCTAAGTTACTTTGTAAATCAAGAAGATAAATAAAGAAGATGGCTGTCGTGCTCATACTGAAATAACAGTTCAACAGTCTTTGGAAACTATGTTCACTAACCGTATTATTAGTGGAAAAGGTACTATTAAATATCCTCCTCGCTCACCTGATATCGCACCGAACGACTTTTTTGTTTGGGGATACGTATCCTAACAAATTTATGGGCACAGGCATGAATGCCAACAATTTGGACGAACTCCGTGTCAAAATTACAGACTCTTTAAACAGCATTACCCAAGAAATGTTAGAAAACACCCGAATTGAGTTTTATCACAGATTGGGTTACTGCCTTGCGTAAGGTGGAGGTCTTTTCGAACATCTTATAAAGTAGAGTTTTGAAAAAAGTGTATTCTGTTCATTCTTAAAAATAGTTGGTTTTTCAATAAGAATTATAATGCTAAAGTTAAACCATAAACTTGAGTTATACTATCAATATAAATGTTAATGTTCTTGTTTATAGCTCTCATAAGTTTCTTCTTGGTTCTTCTTACGAGTAGTAATCGAACCGTGTCATAAATTCGCAATTACAATAAACTTCGATGTTTGAGGTATTATCATTTAATGTTTAAGTGTAAAATATTTACTTAATAGTTTCATAGAACACGCGACTTTTCAATATCATCTTAATTGCTTTGATTTCGTTAGAAATATTGAAGCTAGATTGAAGGAGACTTAAGTAGTTCATATTTTGTGCCTACATGCAAATATGTACAAGTGGCAACATCGGTAAAGTTGTGTTTCTCTGACACTCATATTCTTTCTAGCTTATAACAAGTCAGACCCGCAATAATGTTTTTCTATACCTGTATATATATATATATAATATATATATATATATATATATATATATATATATATATATATATATATATATATATATATATATTATATATATATTATGTATATATTATATATATATATATATATATATATATATATATATATATATATATAATATATATATGCGTGCGCGTGCGCGTGCGTGCGTGCGTGTGCGTGTGTGTGCGTGCGCGTGCGCGTGCGCGTGTGTGTATGTTCTATTATGATTAAAAACAGGCATAGGAAGGTCACACGTAAATGTTTAACTGCCGGGATGCGCTTTAGTTGTATACAATATTATTAGAATTAGGGTATGTGAAATATTAGATAAAATAAGAAATTAAGGGTGGTATAGAAAATTGATGACGGTTGGACGGTAACGGGAGATAAATAAAATGAAAAGAGAAAAAAATTTGGAGTTTGGTCGGAGAGACGCGAGTTGACGTCGATTCGAAATAAACTTGAATTAAAGTGTATTTAATAGTAATAATTGAGGACAGAAAGATTAGCCTAGTTTTTAAAAGTAAAAGTGTGAAAAAAGTAGGTGAAGGAGAAAATTCAGGAGACAAAGAAATCAAATAACAATTGAAAGAAGAAAGATTAGTCTGGTTTAAAAGCAAACGTGTGAAAAAAATAAGTAAAGGAGATAAATTATGAGATAGAATAATTAAAAGCAAAGGTGTATACGTATTTAAAACCTAAAATAAAATAACATTGCAGAAAATTTATATAAAACTAAATAATAAAGGGTCAACTGAAAGAAAATAAGATATAGTGATCCCTGCAGTTTGAATAGATAAATAAACTTGTTGATTAAATTGGTAAAAAAGAACGTGTAAAAAAATTTTAAAAAAATCAAGCAACAATAGTCGTTAGTTATATTAATTGTAAATTTCTAATTTTGTCAATTTTGAAATCCCTAGGTTTAAGTATTATTAAAATAGTAATAGGCACTGGCCGCGGATAGTTTCTGGTAGCCTCCTGATGAACCCACGCTGGGAGTGTAGCTGGTAAGATTTTTAAGACTTGTTCAATTAAAGTTGTAAATTTTGTAACTAATATTTAACATATATATATATATATATATATATATATATATATATATATATATATATATATATATATATATATAAGCAAACGAACTGTACTTTAGTTAATTATGTGAAAAGGTTACAACATTTAATAAATGTACAAAACCTTCATTTCATTAATTAATAATTTGCATTTAAAAACCGACTCAACTTTTTAATTACTAAGCATGTAACAAAATTTAGCAAACGAACAATACTTGCGTCCAAATGAATACCTGATTTTTCACTGTACTCTTCGGAACACTCTTTTCAATATTAGGGCATACTTTTCAATGGAACGTCATAATAGCATTGACTGCTTCTACTTGGGTCAAACCGATACTAAAATCCCCAATCAGCTGATAAAAGTCAACGCCATCTTCGAACAGGATGATTTGAATTTGCGTCACATCTGTGAAGACCATGTCGCCCCAATAGTGAGCATGCAATTGTTTCGTGACATGTGCTCAGAGAGTTGGCGAAATAGATACGGATTCATGGTAATAAATAAAGACGCTGAAGTACAAAACGCTTGTTTTAGGAAAGGCTTCGATCAGTACGTAATACCATAACGGTATCGTTAAAATACCATTTGGGAACAAACAGCCTACAAGTAAACAGCCCCCGTTTCAACAACGTACACACGAGACCTGTTTTAAACAGAGCTATTTTAAACAGAGTTGTTTATTTACCCTTTAGACCTGTATTTATTTTATTGTTGACCTGCAGCGATGGATAGCAAGGGATTATTGTGGACGAAACGTATAATTCAAGTTCATAAAGCTATACAGCAAAAATATGATCATCTTAAGGAGGATCGATTTACCGTAGAGGCAGATTTCATTAAAGCTTACAAACCACTTGAATCACTTGAAACAATCGAAAAGAAGATCGAGCCACGAGTACAGACGAAGCCGGAGCAGATTCAGCAGTATAGTACCACGCCATCAATACCTTATCATTTGCGTGGAATTAACAAACGAAGATCTTCTTTTAGTGGTAGTAATTGTGTTAGTCCATTCGCTCGACTTCATCTGCGTCAAGAGACACTATCGTTCCTCGAGGCTAGTGTGATTGGAAGTATTGCACCCCAAGTGGAAGAAGAACATGTAGCAAATACGACCGCTTCTATTTTACTCGATACCTCTGCATCGACAGAGTTTCTGGAACAATACGGTCCATTACCACGAATATACGTAGAGCGTATGTTAAGCGATGCATCGAATGCAATTGATACCCCTTATGGAGTTCTTTACGACCGATGGGTAATTGGCAAGATACCAGTAAAGATAGATGAATGCGTGAATGAACCCGACAAATGTCTAACTAACGAAGATGAAGCGAACTATACACACATCTTGATTGCAACTAATGCAGCTCGTGGCGATAACAACCAGGATGAACAATTGAAAGGTACATTTGCCAAAAAATATACAGGGATTATTAAACCCTTACTGGAAAATGCGGGGGTGAAGTAAAAAAGGGGGGTTGAAGTTACAGTATTCAAAGAAATTGGGCGACCGGTTGAAAACAAGTACTGGAACAACGTGCATGAATTAATTCAAGATTTGGAAGTCCTATGGGCGGAAAAAAGGCCAGTAATACTGGACTCGTCAACGATATCATATACGAAGATGGCTATATTGAGAAACCCTCCAAATTTTTTTTAGCCGACTATAGTTTTCACAACAATGGACAAGTTTGGACGTTCTCATGTCCACGCTCAATTCCATAAACTGCTAAAAACGCAATTCTCCATTACCGACGATAAGTTCAATGTGAAAATTAGCGTTTAAGTAATGTAGCCGATCCCATCGAACGTCAAGATGCGCTAACCTTACAGCACAATCAACTTACGAGGTTCCATTTAAATGGGAACCGCTTAAGACAGTGGCCGATCCTGAAGAAGTCACCGATGTCATAAATAAAGGCTACATCGGGTTTTGTCTGCAGTTAGTGACGTCGCTTATAGATGGTATTCATAATTATATCAAGGTAGTAGAGGTAGATTTGAATGCAGCTAAGGAAACTTTAAGTAAATTGATAGAGGATGGAACAAGTGGTAAACGAATTGCATAAACCGACACGCAGAAAATTTCCCTCGTAGACACACTATTATTAAAGGATTCGATGATCTACGGCAAGCCGATTTAGCTGAATTTGTACTTTACGCCAAACAGAATAAAGGCTACAAATACATACTGGTAATTATCGACTGTTTCTCTAAATACCTATGGACAAGAGGTTTGACGACGAAGACGGGTGCAGACGTGACAAAAGCTATGCAAACCATGTTTTAAAGAACGGGCGCCTAAGAATCTGCAAACAGATGATGGAAAAGAGTTCTACAATAATCATTGTGATAAACTGATGATAAAACATAACATTATTCACTACTCCACGTACAGCACGAAAAAGGATAGCATAGTACAGAGAGTGATTAGGACCATCAAGAATACCATGCACAAAAAATGTTGGCTGCATGAAAAATACATATGGATCAGAGGACTTCTCGAGGAAGTAACGAAGGAATACAATAATCATAAACATCGAACAATAGTAATGAAACCTAGAAAGTAAATGCTAACACAACGCTTTATGTATATTCGAATCTCAAAATCTTTAATAAACGATCGATTCATGGCGGGCGACATAGTACGTATTAATAAATTTAAAGGCATATATTGACAAAGATTACATACCAAATTGGTCGAGTGAACTTTTCAAGATTGTTAAAGTACGCGTAACCAATCCAGTCATGTACTTGCTAGAATATATGAAAGCGACACCTATACTAATTGATTTTATGGACAGGAACTGCAAATGCTAAATATCCGGACGTGTACTTGGTGAAAAAGGTCATTCGACGTAAGAAGAATGAAGTATATGTAAAATGATTGGGATTAAACGAATATTTATGGATCGATAATGACAATGTAGTTTTATAAGCATATTATTGTAACTACTTAGCTATGAATAAAAACTCAGCATACTGTTATATCATTTTTTATTTCATCTCACCATACAAAGGTTTTTTTAACATTGCCTTTCTTTGCATGCATTTTGGAGACTAAAGATAACGTCTTTTGGTATTCGCTCAGTTCGGTGGATAACCAAAATGCGTTGTCCGGACCGTTGGTCCATTCAAGGAGTGCATCTGGATTTTCAACGCCTTAGCGAATATTCTCTAGCAACCATTCGTGCGTTCGTTTATGACGAAGGTCATCGGACGGGCCAAAAGGGTACTTAATATCCTGTTCCCTGCATATATTCCAAAGAACTTCCAGAGCTTTAGATCAGTACAAACAGCGTCGTCCATCACAACCGAAAAATTGTTATAATTACCTAAGATACTGTAAACATTAAATAACGGCTTACTTAAATCAAGTATATACATTTTGACGTGTGACGGTAAGGCAAATGATTCAAGTTGATTAACAGTTATACATTCGCTATTTACAATCTTACACATATTTACAACTTTCTTAAATAAGTTATCAAGTTCACTCTTTTTATTGAACAGCAATGAAATTTTATTCGCGAACACATTCCCCGTTTTGATGCACCAGTTGAAGCACTCGTCCGGTAAAAAAAATGTTTTGCAAGATGGCATTAATAAATACATAGGTTTCAGTTGATGAAATATGCATTATAGCACACTTATTTTGAATATATCAGGCGCGTAGCATGACTGACTTCCTCCTCCATGCGAACGTGTTTTTCGCAACGAATGCTCCAACTGGCTCTCATAATGATCTGAAATGTAAACACAACAATTTAATGTTATTGTAAAATACTCAAGTCTTAAACAAGCAGAGTTATAACTCGTTTGTCGTCGGAGGGATTGAGAACAATTTTATTTTGTTTGATCGTATACACTGAATGTTTTTTTAATTTGATCAGGCGCTGATATCTTTTTACAACTGCATCATTGAATATAGATCTTTGTAGCCATCTAGAGTTATTTCTCTGCAGTGGAGCCTTTAGATTTCTTAATTGCTTTATGTTGTTTATCCACTCGGTAGGCGTACATTTTGGCAGGAAGCCCTAGGAATTCTAGCATAATTTTTCCATGATTTTCATCCGTCATCAAACAGGGTATCTTTTTGTTTACAGGAATTCCATAAACGTTATCGCTTTCATAATCCGAGGTATCAAATCGATGAATATACGCCTTAATGGATTCGTACACGCCGGCAATTGTGAAAGAGTAAATAAGACTATCGGTGTCAGTATATAATAATTTAGCATCATTTTTGAATTTCGGTAAAACGTAATTATAATGAAAATAGTATAGGAAAGTTTTTGAGATGTCTAAGACCGCAAAGCCTACATATATGGGTTTATTGAGAAAGACTTCTAATCGATTCATTTCAATAATGACCAAATTTTCATCGAATATGGTGCAACTATGAAAATTTTGTTTCGCAATACAAGCACGCGCCGTGCTGACCCTCCCATTTCGTCACCAACCGCACATCTCTATATTTACATCTTCGGTCAACTTCCTAAAGATACAGTTGATCATCAATTTGAAAAAGGAAATGGCGAATTCGTTTTTGGCCTATTAGCGCATTTTCGTATTTAAGTCGATATACGCTCGAAGCCAAGACGATTGCGTAAAACGCAGGACACGGTTGATCCTTACAAGCTTTAATCCGTGTTTTATATACAACTTCCTATAGTGCACGATATAGTTACTTTTTGGATGCAAAGTCAACAAAAGCTTCTTAGTTTTCGATCCCGGCGGGGTCATATGCTCGGCGCTAATGGAAAATCACAATGGGAGTTATGCGAATCTTTCGGGTAGTCTAACTCGTAATCCAAAATGTACCCAATGTCGGAATCGTCAGAACGATTTAGTATGTCTACGTCATCAATGTTTGCATAAAAGTAAAGCCTCCGATCGGTAACTATTCGGAAATGGTGGCTCCATAAAGCGCATTTACGTCATAGTACATTAAATAGGTGGTTTGAAGTTCGGGATTGAATCCTTCCGACTTGTATTTGTTGTTGGCTTTCGTGTAACAAGTACTGCATTGAGTGATGCCTCCCCTATACCTTTCTCAATGAACATAACCTGATCAATGTCGGTTAAAAGTTGCTATCTAACTTTTGTAATTTTTAACATAGCTTCAAATTCCAACCGGGAGCCGTATAGTAGTGTAATGGATCAAGCAGATAAGTTTCCAGACAGGTCTCGCAAAAAGTTTCAAAGATGTCAGTCAAACGGATCACATCAGTTTGTAGATACTGACCCAACGTTCTAATGTCAAGAACATTACATACTTTTAAAGCATGCCCATATGCTTCACTACTAACACCCTCATTTTGCAAAGAACTAAAGAATTCCTCTTTAGACGGTAGAGAGGTCTCATTTAACTTTTCCCATGAATCTATGTACTCATGTGGAAAAACGCCTTTCATATTTATCAAATCAAATTCCGCTTCGTTACGACAGTTCGATTTGGTTATGGATTTTTTGTCATTATCCAATCAGGATCATAACTCCTCCAAACTGCAACACATAAATCGAACCGAGTCAATAAATCTAAACTGAATGCTTGTTTCGTCAACATGTTTCGTAAAGGAGATATACTTTTCTTTGTTTAACGGTAAGAGTTTAACGGGTACAGGAATACCGGTTGATAGTTCTTTGATGAGAAAATGTATATCGTATCCGCTGGGGTTATGGAATACTACAGGGTTCACGTGAGAATCTTGAAAGTTTAAGTTACAGTTATTATGGAGAACCCCTCTATAGATCCCCGTGAGATGCGAGTGGTCCTTTGTTTTAATTTCGTTTTCTATAAAAGGTTTTTCACATATGTGACAATACGTGGCCTCCTCAAAATTTTGTTGTTAAATCGAGCTTAGCGGATGCATGGGAATTGCGTTAGTAATAATCGAATTGACAAATTTTGCAATGTTCCATAACTGATTGATAAACCACGTAATACAATCTGGCCCTCTATAGCAGAAAAACTTTGACAAGGTGTTATCGTAAGAGCACTTGAGATAAAACACAATACTGAAAGGTATTGGAATAGTTTCATGTTTGCGCCATCTAAAGCTTGAGAATTTTTACATTTTTCCAAGATACTTTCAATATCAGCGTAAATAGAAAAAGGGATCTTTTCCCTGTAGGAATAGTGACTAAATTCTCAATACCTCTGACTCTCGTAGGGCAATCTTACTGAACATGTATTTACTTGACGATAGTGTGTTGAGTGTTTCAGTAATATGCAATTGGATGAAAATTTAATGGGAAATTTAATCGTATCCCGATTCAATACCTAATCGAAATGGGGATAGCTTCCTATTCTATGAGGGTTTCGGTTTGTAGGATACAAGGCGGACACCACCGACCAAAGAAAACAAAACGTATCGTTATTTTTAATATTAACGACGGCGCTCTTGAGTGCAATAAAACGCGGAACTTTGATATAAGTTGCAATCCCACCCCTGATGGGAACGTAATTAATTATGTTTACTTTTAAATACAAAACTTCACTTAGAGCAAACCCCGATGCTTCCTCTTGAAACTCGTCCAGTTGCTTTAATTCTACATTCATGTTTTGGGGGTTAATATACTGACATACCAGTACAACATTCACTTTTAACAAAGACCTCTTCAATATATTAACCTTTCTCATAAAACTATCGTATGCTTTTGTTAAAAAAACTAGGGGTAACCCCAATTGATTATAATACCCGTTAATAACCTCGAATCAAAACAAGACTTAGAATACCAAATTAAGAATAAGATTTTAAAATGGGCAAATTGCTCTCTAGTTTAAGAGGATTTTCATTCCTACTATCTACATGTACGGTATTGGCAATAACCTTTTATATCAGACATATATTAGTTCTAAGCATTGAAATATGCCTAACTATTTCGGGCTCGTGCCTTAATAATATTAATTTATTTCGAGTCAACTCAACTAAGAAGCTACTGAGGTCAGACAGCGATGACTACGACATACCTACCGCCAATGAACTAATTCAATAAAAATATCAGGTGTTTCTCGAAATCAAACGGAGCACCACACGGGAACAAAACACGTAATCACTTTCAGCATCAATTAATAACGCCTAATCTAGACAAAGTACTCGACCTGCAACAAAGTAATGAATATTCAACTAGCCGGATGCTACATTAGATTATTTCTCAAAATACTGCGGAGCATACACAACCCGAGTATTTCACGTGGGAACAAGACCTGTAATCACTTTCAGCATTAATAAATAACGCCTTATATATAGACGAAGTGCCCGACCCGCAACAAGGTAACGATCATTCAATTAGCCCGATGCTACGTTGCATTGTTTTCCGAAAATACTGCGCAGTGCACACAACTTGAGTATTTTCACGTGGAGCAGACACGTGATCACTTTCAGGATATATAAATAACATCTTATATAGACCAAGTGCTCGACCTGCAACAATGTAACGATCATTCGACTAGCCAGACGCTACGTTGCATTTTTCTTATTTCTTGCAAAATACTCTCTTTTTCTCCCCCACTCCTAAATGATGAAAATATAACGAAAATGCTTCCGTTGGTTGTCAGTTAACGTCAGTGCTGTAACATGGCAACCCCCCGAAAACATAATAAATTATCATTAAATAAAAAGAAAGCGTTGAGAATAAACATTCTACAAGACATGAAGGTGTGTGAAGGCAATGAGGTTGAAGGCAAGCCGTTGGGTTGGGGGGTAGTAGGAAGGGCCTACTTATAAGTCCTATAAAAACGTTCTCCTGATTTTTTTTTTAATTTGCCCCCCAATAAACAATAAAATTTTGAAAACGTTATTGCGTTTTACAAGCGGCATTCTATCTATCTTTTACATTTTATTGATTTATCAAAATATGGAAAGTAGTCTTAAAATTGACGTATTAAAATTCGTAACGATAAACTGCACTTAAAAACGCAACTTTTTTGCTCTACTCAGGTGTACTCGTAAAAAACAATTTCTTTGAGCATTCAAAAGGTCTAATCGATTACAACCCCAAATTTTCAGGTTTCAACGCAATGTAAAAATTATACACGTATTCTATATAAATCTACAGGTTTAGTTTGCAGTGGTATAAAGGGAAATGAAGAACCTGATGACCTCTTTCTTGTGCTATAACATCACGTTTGTTCTTGTCGTATTGGTTCCTCACATCTAGTAGGTTTCACTTCAACATGTTATATTTAGTTGATATTTATTTGTCACTAATCCAATCAACAATCGCTTCTTTTCGCCACGCCATTGTTGAAATCCTGTCTACCGTCCTGTGATAAGAAGCACTATTGATAACGATAACTGAATTCGGTGGTATATTTGGAATATGCGGATCCATAAACCACTTCTCGAAAGTATGTACATCTATTTCGTTATGCATATGACCGTTCTTTTTACTGAAGAGACTAAGTTACACACCTGGAATGAAACACTGTCACCCCCACCATGAACGGATGCAAATTGTAGTCTAAAGGTTGATTGCTTTAAACCCGCACTAAACACTTGGAGGAATGCATTTCGACCACATTTAATAGTGGTGTCATAATATGCCTAACTGCATGTCCAACGTTAACCAACGATTCATTAGTGTATATAATATCTTTTTGTAATTTGATTCTTTAATAGACATATTAAAAAACGTGACGTCATTATGTCCGATGTCATTATAGCTATTAATTCACGGAACATTTTACGAAAACTTTTAAGTTGACAAACCTTGATTCGGAATTACCTATGTTATGCTTGTGACTCTTATAGAATGTGTCAAAAACCGATGCATCCAGTGGAAAACTTTGATGTGAGCAAATTCGCGATCGTATTTTTGGCAATTTCACTTATTTCAGGGGACGTGCAAATTATCTTGAACTCGTGGTTCAAGACTGCTCTTACGAAACTCGTTTTTTAATACACTATTAATATACAATTCGGTGTATCTAAGGACTCTTAAACGCATCGTTTGTAGAGCGTTTCGAGGCTAAGAAGCCTCTAAACGTATCGTTTGTGGTAACTTTTCTGGTATCTTTTCTAGTACGATAATATTTTGAGATGTTAGTTAGCTAGACCTAGGTGGGATATTCAAAAATTATAACATGCGTAAATTTCGACAGAAAGTTAAAAAGTTAATGTTATGAGCGTTATTATTTTAAGAAAATCTATTATGTTTAAGAAAAATACATATTTATATATTTTCAAGAATAAAATTACTATGTGTTACATAGGTATGGATTTGCAATGTTTTAAGTATTTTTTAAAACAATGGGATACAACTACGTTATTATCCGATGGACGTCTTCTTTGATACTTGAATGACTTGAATTATGAACCTAATTTAATAAGAAACTGTTAATGAGTACAAGTGTATTGATCAGTTTTAATCTATGAAAAATTCAATTATACTGGAACCATAAATATATGTGTCCATTGCGCTGTAACAAAATGAATAAAGGAATAGTATATTATATATAGAGGGACCAAAGTGCAGCATTTAATCCCCGCGAGTGGGGTTTGTTGCCTCGAGGGCGAAGCCCGAGGGCAACAACCACTCAAGGGATTTTAGGCACTTTGGTCCCGAAGTATATACGTTATTTTTTGCACTTCCAAAGTATTTTTTATGTACAATAATTCCAAATTTGTTAGTGTCAATGTGACAAATTTGTATAAAATTATCAGTCGGTTAGCATGGGAATTAGTAAACAGCGGTAGCCATATTTGAAAAAATTTTTACAAAAGGGTAATAAATATGTACGACGAATTTGATCTAGACAAAGCCGCTGAAGAGGCTTTAGAAGACTTACTGCCTTCCAAACCTCGTCAAATTTACGATAAATAGTATGATATATTTTTAAAGTGGTGCTGTGAAAAGAAAATTACAAATTTTAACGAAGATGCTTTGCTGGTATTTTTTAATGAAAAGGTAAACAAATTTGCTGCTTCTACATTGTGGACGCTTCCGAAAAGTAAAAATTTTGGTTACAAAGCGAAGAAGTCAAAGGTACTAACTATAGAACAGATTCATGTTTCTAAAGGAAGCTTCAGATGACACATTTTTAATGACAAAACTGAGTATGTCCAAAAATCAGTGTACCTACTTTTAAAAATGATTTTTTTGTCGGTAGCACGCATATTTGGTGTGGCAGGGGCTTGTAGAGGACTTGAATTAATCGAATTGTCAATTAATGATGTGACTGATTTGGGCAACATACTTCTTGTTAACATTAGAGCTACCAAAAATGGAACAGAGAGGAACTTCGTTGTAAAAGATTTAGATAAAACTATCATTAGTTATACAAAAATCTGCAAGAAATATATGTCATTGAGAAAAGCCGAAACTCCCCCTTCAAGATTTTTTGTTTGTTATGTTAACAAGCAGTGTACAGTGCAACATGTAGGAAAGAATATATTTGGAAAATTGCCCCAGAAAGTTGCAACATTCTTAAACCTACCAGATGCGTTGTCATATACAGGACATTGTTGGCGGCGACTGCATCTCTACTAGTTGATTCAGGTGCGACTGTTGCCGTTTTAAAACGACATAGGGGATGGAAGTCTGCAACTGTTGCAGAAGGGTAGGTGGAAAACTCCCTGAATAATAAGAACCTTACCGCCGAAAAAATTTTTGGAGGTGGAGGTGATCAAAAAACACCAACGTTCAACCTTACATGTAGCAGTATCGTTTCGGAAATCAATCGTCCGATATTTATTAATTGTAATAATATTAATGTTTCGTAAAGAAATTAATAAAAAAATATTTGAAATTTTACATCTGTCAATGAAGTCTCTAGGGGGTTCAATCCATATTTAATCCCTAGGGAATAAATGACCCACTTTAGTCCCTGTAGGCAGAGACTAAAGTATCCATTTTAGTCTCGGTAGTGCAAAAAATAACATTATGTAACATTCCTAAGTTGTGATATTAAACCTATAATGACATTATTATATAACATTTAAGTATTACCAACACAAACATCACATAAATGAAAGAATTTAGCTTCTCCAAAACGTTTATGCCACGTCAGCGGATCTATATATATAACTTGTCTTTCAATCCTATGTAGTAACAGTACACTGAATTTTAATTTTTATAATTTTCATCGTTTTGTTACTAAACTAGTAATTATGCATATAATTGAAAGCGTTTTTTATTTAAGTTTCTATCTGCATAGTACTACTGCAAAACAATTACCTAGTAATATGTTTTTATCTTTTTACCTTCCATTTGTAATTTGTATAATTTCAACGTTTGCATACTCCGTAAGTGTTCTATTTTTCTATTTTTAGAGCGTATTTATAAGTTTTTAAAATACTTGCGATAAGTAATTTATAACTGCATCTTTAATTTTTTTTGTCTAAATATGAGAATAATACCGCTCGTTTCATTGTTTGAAAAATTAAAATCTATGTCATTTTTTCAGTTGAATTAATTACGCCCATAATTCAGTAAAGTATCTTTGTTTAGTTTGAAAATTGTCATGTATATCATACAATTCCGTAAAACATCTTTATTACACATACTGCAAACGCATAGGTTATATAAATAACACCATCATTTTATTTATTAGGCTATTAAGTCTTCTATTTGCCGTCTTCTTGAAGACACCTTAACAATGGACGTTTGTATTATTTCTTTCATTATCACGCTGTTCTTTCTGTGAACTTCTTGACCTCAATGAGACCTACATCTCCCTAAAGACTCGTTCTATATACACATAGTTCTTGTCTAGCACAAATACGAACATATCCAGTTACTCCTTATAGTGGTACAACGAACGTTATGATGCGCTCACAATCATTTTTAGCTAAGATCTGAACCATGCTTACCTTTCACATATTTGAAGCTGGTATTTGAGATTTCAACCACCAACGGCTAGCGCGAGAACCTTTTAGCAAAGACATGCACCGGCTATTTTTAGGTACGATACCTTTTAACAAGGACACGCACCGCACTTAGCCACGATATATAACCATTCTACTTATTTTTTTCTAGCCACCTATTGGAATCACCTTACTACTACACAAATGAGTAATGAGTAATGAGTAATGAGTAATGAGTAATGAGTAATGAGTAATGAGTAATGAGTAATGAGTAATGAGTAATGAGTAATGAGTAATGAGTAATGAGTAATGAGTAATGAGTAATGAGTAATGAGTAATGAGTAATGAGTAATGAGTAATGAGTAATGAGTAATGAGTAATGAGTAATGAGTAATGAGTAATGAGTAATGAGTAATGAGTAATGAGTAATGAGTAATGAGTAATGAGTAATGAGTAATGAGTAATGAGTAATGAGAGTAATGAGTAATGAGTAATGAGTAATGAGTAATGAGTAATGAGTAATGAGTAATGAGTAATGAGTAATGAGTAATGAGTAATGAGTAATGAGTAATGAGTAATGAGTAATGAGTAATGAGTAATGAGTAATGAGTAATGAGTAATGAGTAATGAGTAATGAGTAATGAGTAATGAGTAATGAGTAATGAGTAATGAGTAATGAGTAATGAGTAATGAGTAATGAGTAATGAGTAATGAGTAATGAGTAATGAGTAATGAGTAATGAGTAATGAGTAATGAGTAATGAGTAATGAGTAATGAGTAATGAGTAATGAGTAATGAGTAATGAGTAATGAGTAATGAGTAATGAGTAATGAGTAATGAGTAATGAGTAATGAGTAATGAGTAATGAGCAATGAGTAATTCAATTAGCAGTTTTAATCAATCAAATATGTTATCGTTTAACTGAAAATACAAGCAAATGCCACCTAAAATTAATTTTTTATTCTATAGATGTCATGTAAGCTTAAAGAATTATACTACAGAATTATATCACATTTTGTCATGTAACTCTGATTAACAATAAACAGAATGAGTAGTAACAATGGTAAACTACTGTTTATATTCATGAAAATTGTATTTTAGTTGGTCCTCAGCATAATTGTCGTATCCATTGCGTTCAAAGGACCCTAAAAGTAACATAAGAAAACAAAATCAGAAAATTAGAAAAACCAATTTAAAAAACGTTAAATTTTTTGTGAACTAATTATATATTAAAAATTAAAAAGAATGCTCTCTCTTTTTTGAAAGCATTTGTCAATATTTGGGTCTTGAAGAAATGGAAGAGTATCTGTTTCTGTTACTCACAGCGTTTACTTCGCTTCTAAACTTACATGGATAAGATGGGATCGTATGATACAACCCGTAGTCAAAGTTACTTGTAGCAACCTTTTTTAAACCATGGATTGAACTTAAGATAAGTGCCATTTTTGCTAATAACAAAGCTTTTCCACCAAGTACTGCTAGAAATTTGAATCCCATAGGAACTAAGATCATTCCCATGCCTATAATTCCAAACATCACAAAAGGCATCAATTGATCTTTTCTACGACGATGCCTTCCTAAAATGTACAAGTCGCATAAGTAGAACTTTCTTCATTTATGTACCCACCTTCTTGATTTACGAAAATTTTTAAATAAATTCTTAACAGGTACTCATCTCCTAGCTCGACCAACATTTGCATT
Organism: Vesta saturnalis; assembly: GCA_036346205.1. Classification (NCBI taxonomy): domain Eukaryota; kingdom Metazoa; phylum Arthropoda; class Insecta; order Coleoptera; family Lampyridae; genus Vesta; species Vesta saturnalis. Next base: position 39,693 of record JARFJB010000604.1, on the reverse strand, counting down.
ATTCTATCTTCAATGTCATTTTTGGTAATTTTTTTGTTCGTACTGAAATTGTTAAATTATCTAAGCAGTTATATACAGGTATATTACTGATTGCTTTACCTGTAAATTTTTGTTTTATTAATTGATTTTTGTTGTATCAGATGTATGCCATCAAAAATCTTAATATTATCTTTTTGTAATAAATAATGTAACGCATCAAGTGTTATCCATTTCGTACAGTTGACAATAACAGGTATTACTTTTGGATGCTGTTTGGTTAGGTAGAAGCAATTCGGTAAAGTCCCTCCTACAATTTTAAATATATGTTTCCACACATTTTCATAAATGGTTTCGTTCCAATTACTACTCTTGACATCTCCAACTGTTAGTATAAGCGTGATAACAACAATCTTCACGATTTGATGCATTCCAAGGAATATCCTAAGTAACAAACAAATTGATTATTTTGTGTCAGTTAGCAGCGTAAATAGGACAGTCAAATTACCCAAAAAAATCGAACCTAGAGGAAAGAAATTAAGGGGTAAGTTAGAAATCATTTTAATCACATTAATTTGAAGTAGATTCGAAACCAAAATACGTTTTACACCAATTTTCTACAAGTGTTTAAGGCAAAGAGTTTGAAAATTCTGGGAATTTTTTCAGTTTTATTGAAATTCTGTCAAAACTAGATGAACACTAGAAACACATTTTACAATTACCAATATCATAGAGTATAGCATTTTGCTTCTATTGAGTACCTATTTTTTATAATAAAGAAGATAATGTTGAATCTAATCTCTGCGATCTAATGTTCAAAATTAATATATCTTTTCTGTAAACAGGTTTGGTTGTGTCATAAATAAATTCATAAATTAATTCAATCTCAATAATAATATTATTATTTGACTGATGAGGTTGGTATACACTGTGCCCAAATAACGATTCTCACTATAGGGACCTCGGAAATGGTAATAGATGCAACTCCGGTTAATTGGGAAAAAAGTTGTGTAATTAGGGGACCAATAAAATGACAATAAAAATCGATAGTGTGATTTTTTGTTTTTGAGATCTTTGAAAAAATTTGAATTTTTTAAATTTCTATTTTATCTTTTTCTTGCGTTATTATAAATGCTAGACCAAAAATACAAACACGCAACTTATTGCGGGCTTTAACATGGCATAGTAAGTTTTTCAATCGGACGTTTCCTATTTTTATGGCCATCATCAACTTTTTTTTTTTAAATAAGTTTACAGTCCTGATATTTTGAAAACTGATTTTTAAAGGTTTTTTGATTACAAATTCAGCAATGTATCACGTTTGATGGTCTGATAGCGTTTTGAACCTTTTATCATCACGAAATTTTTGAATACAGACCTGCATTTTCAAGAAGTTAATGCAGTAACTTTCCCGTATGATTATTACACACACCATAATAAGGTTTCTTAATATTAGAAGTCTATATCAACAACCAAATTGCCGGTAAAAGGAAAAACTACTAATTCCTTTTGTGTTTAGCGTACATTAAAGTAAGAATTACTTACTTATAAGTTTCATAATAGTTGTTCAAAAAGTTCTCCATTAATTTCCAAACACAAATAACACGGTCTTACAGTTGAATTCAAAACATTGCGAAGCATTTGAAGCGTAAACTTTCAAATGCTTCAAGTAATAAGTTCCGCAATTAATTGTCGATTTCAATATTGTGTGGGTAAATATAATTTTTTACATATCCCCAGAGAAAACTGTCAAGAAGTGTTACATCGGGGGATCGCGCTGACCATATTACTCTCCAATATCTTCCAATCCATCTTGCTGGAAACCTTGCCGATAAATATTCCTGAACGGCTCTGGAATTATGTGCCGGAGCACCGTCTTGTAAAAACCAATAGTCTTCAATATCAGCTTGAGGTAAATTAGCTAAAGCTGCTTATACTTCATTTTCTAATAGATTTTGGTAGGGCTTAAAGATCCGTTCTTGGACACAGTGTACATCTGTTTTGAGCAGTTGGCATGATCTACGGTCGAAATAAATTCTTTATGACCAATCATTACTATATGCGTACTACACTAAGTTGAAAAGTAGCTGTACCCAAGTAATTTTGAAAATACTCTTTCGGAAGCTAATCAGACGCTGTACGAGTTTTATTTAGCCCATTTTTCAATAATTGGCGCATGATTTTATGGTCCATAATATTCGTAATAGGACATGTTTTCGCCAGAAGTATAGCATTGGCTGTATTTCAAAAAAACTAATATAAGTCTCAATGCGCATTGTAGTTGTATAAAGCATGACTTCACCATTGTAATATTTCCGATCGAAATTATGTTAACTTTAAATCAGTATTAGTGTGTTTTCATTGTTCATAATAGTATGTCGTTAGCTAGTTTTTTATCGAATACCTCGACATATTTCACCCTGATGAAGCCGCCAAATTAGAGGCGGCTAAATATTGGTGTAAATATAATGAGGGTTACTCCCAGACTGTTTTAATTACAACCAGTTAACCACAATTAATTGACCGAATTCCTGACCACTAATTTGTACCCTTTATCATATATATGTATATATATATATATATATATATATATATATATATATATATGTGTGTGTGTGTGTGTGTGTGTGTGTGTGTGTGTGTGTGTGTGTACAGGGTGGCATAGAAAAAAGTGCCATGCATAATACCACGCGATAGAGGACACTAAAATAAGAAAAAAAGTTCCTATGAACTTAGGTCCGCAACGCCTTCATTTAAAAGATATAGGGTGTTGAAGTTTAATTATTTTTTTGTTTTTTTTTACAATGATGTAATAAGCGGACGAAATTTTGTATACAGGAGCTTTTTATCACGCAGAATTCAAATATGACCTTGGTTCTTTCATTACTGATAGAGGGCGCCACATACAGGTTTCCATCTTGTTTGAATCGATCCTAACTTTTTTTCCTTACACTGTATGTTATTTTTGACTGGAAAAATTTGTTTTTCCATCTTTTCTGCTTCAGAAAGGTATACCTTATTGAAGTCACTAGGACCAACGGTTTACGAGAAAAATGCATCCGATGAATGCAAATTATCCAAAAGCGCCAAAGCTACTTATTTGCAACAACAATGACATAACACTTCAACAATTAAATTTTAATAGCAATAATGAAGGGCAGTGATTAAAAAAAACATTATTATTGTTATTCCTGGGTTATTACGGAATCTATCTGCGGATTCCATAACCCAAAAAAATAGTTGCTCTTCATTATGTATTTCTACAGGATAAACATCATTTTTCGTGACTCCCCAAAATGAAAAATCGAGGGGATTAAGGTCGGGACTACAAGCTGGCCACGGTACAGGTCCCCCTCGACCAATGCACGTATTTCCAAATCTCGTATCCAAAAATTCCCTTGCCAATCGAGAAAAGTGAGCTGGCGCGCCATCGTGCATGTAACGCATTCTACCAATAATAGCCAATGGAACATCCTCTAATAACGTATTTAGTTCATTCTCCAAGAAATTTCCATACAGTTCACCTGTCAATCGATTGGGCAATTGAAATTGGCCAATTAAGTAATTGTCAATTATACCTGCCCACACATTAATATAAAACCCATATTGGTGACTTCTAATTACGGTTTTGCAAATAAGTATGGCGCTTTTGGATAATTTACATGCATCGGATGCATTTTTCTCGTAAACCGTTGGTCCTAGCGACTTCAATAAGGTATACCTTTCTGAAGCAGAAAAGATGGAAAAACAAATTTTTCCAGTCGAAGATGATGTACAGTGTAAGGTAAAAAAGTTAGGACCGATTCAAACAAGATGGAAACCTATATGTGGCGGCCCTCTATCAGTAATAAAAGAACTAAGGTCATATTTTAATTCTGCGTGATAAAAAACCCCCGTATATAAAATTTCGTCCGCTTATTACATCATTGTAAAAATATTTAAACTTCAACACCCTATATCTTTCAAACAGAGGCGTTGCGGACCTAAGTTTATAGGAACTTTTTTTCTTATTTTAGTGTCCTCTATCGCGTGGCACTATGCATGGCACTTTTTTCTATGTCACCCTGTGTGTATACATATATATATATATATATATATATATATATATATATATATATACAGGGTGAATCCGCCAAAATTAAAGGAGTACTAGAACTCATCATTCTAAGCAAAAAAGTTCATATGAGGTAGGTCCGGAAATGCTTTGTTTCCGAGATACAGGGTGTCAAATAATTTCATGAAATTTTTATATGGGGTTTTTGGGATGACAAATTCAAATCTTTTTGCTAAAAAGTGAAGTTGCTAGGGCAGACACATAAGTAAACAAGTAAGTTACTTAGTAACAATTAAGAATCCCTATTGATAAACCTGTCAAAATAATACCCTCCGAAAATGTGTATGCATCATGAGTTTTAAATGCGTTTTTCTCGGAAAGGGTTGCTCCTAGCGACTTCACTAAGATATACCTTTTTTTAGCAGAAAAGATAGGAAGATCGATTTTTCTAGTCCAAAATGGTATACAGTGTAGCACAAAAAAATTGCGACGATTTAAAGGGGTCGAAATGGTTGCCGCTGGCGCCCCCTAGAAACGACAACTAAGTGGACCACAAATTTGTCATCCCAAAAAACCCCCGCATACGAAATTTTATGAAATTATTTCGAAACAGTCGAAAGATATTGAAGAAAACGCGATTTCTTTTTTCAACTTTGACACCCTGTATCTCGGAAACGAAGCATTTCCAGACCAATGTACATATGAACTTTTTTGCTTATAATGATGAGTTCTAGTACTCCTTTAATTATGGCGGATTAGATAAGATTCACCCTGTATATATATATATATATATATATATATATATATATATATATATATACACAGAGTGCCTCAACACGATTTCTACATCAAAAGATAATCCTAGTTTGCTCTATAGATTATATCATATCCTAAAAATGCTTTGTTAAAGAAATACAGGGTCTTAATATATTGTAAAAAAGAATAGAAATTTATTCATTTCTCCTAAACCGATTGATGTATTTTATTGAAATTTTGTGGGCGTTGCTAACTACAATACGATTGTTTTTATAACGTACACCACGAGTCCCCATCGTCGACGGTCGTCGCCATTTCATTTTTTTTTTTTTTTGTTTCTCCCGCATTTCTTCGATTTCGACGACGAACTCGATGCGTGACTAAGTCTACTTCGAGCTGGTGTACTTGGTAACCGCCTTGGTACCCTCGCTGACGGCGTGCTTCGCCAGTTCGCCGGGTAGGAGGAGCCTGACCGCGGTCTGGATCTCCCGACTGGTGATCGTGGAGCGCTTATTGTAATGCGCGAGCCTGGAGGCCTCGGCGGCGATCCGCTCGAATATGTCGTTCACGAAGCTGTTCATGATGCTCATGGCCTTGCTGCTGATGCCGGTGTCGGGATGAACTTGTTTCAGCACCTTGTATATGTAGATGGCGTAGCTCTCCTTCCTCCTGCGCTTCTTCTTCTTGTCGGACTTGGAGATGTTCTTTTGGGCCTTTCCCGCCTTCTTGGCCGCCTTACCGCTAGTCTTGGGTGGCATGGTCGGTCGTGCGTGCCGCTAGCTAATATCTATCCACGTACAGGGGGACGGACGATCGAGTCGAGATGCGGTAGTTAGGTAGGTGCGAGCGTGCGTGCGTGCGTACGTACGTATCGACGGACGTTCGAATCGCGATCGTATAACTAATGTTTTATGACAAAAATATAATTTTTAGTCAACAATGGCGTGCGTACGGACACTACTTTGAATATTTTTAAAGAAAAAAAACGTACGGCATTGCTTTTTCTCGTAATAAAAATCACATTTATAATCTCCATTCAATTCTGAATAAAAAAGATATCTAGTCTTTTTTCGAGAAACGCACCGTTTGAGAGATAAAAAATAAAAATCGTCCTAGTGCTTAAGTAGCTCTTTTTTTCAGTTCTCTAAATGATAATGTCCAGATAATTTGCGTTTTTTTAATAAAATAAATAAACAACTACTAATTAACAATTGGTAAACATTATTACATTTTATAACAACTGCTCGAAGTGTGACCCATTGATCCATTGACGCTGATTGTTACGGAGTACTTCACAAGCCTCTTCAATTGTCAGTATAAGATTTTCTCGTATATTTACCGGAATACCATTCACTCTCTCCTACAGAAACCTCCACACAAAAAAATCTAAACTGTCAGGTCGGGGGACCTTGGTGGCCATGCAGCTGGACCTCTTGCAGGTAACTAGGGAATATGATTTTCACTGTTACCCAATCCACCAATCCAGTGCTCAGGATAATTCGTGTCAGACCAGCGACGAACATTTATTCCATAATGTGCCGGTGATCCGTTCATTTGCAGCCATATCTTTTGCCACGCGTGAATACGAATATCTCCCAAATAATTGGACATTTCATTATCCAAGAAATTTAAGAAGAGATTAAGACAGGGCGTTAAAAATATGGGCCAATTAAATTATCCCCCAGCACCCCTGGCCAAACGTTAACACTAAATTCTTGTTGAAAAGTGCGCCCTCTAATTATATAAGAATTTTCGTGCGCCCAAACGTGTTGATTGTGGAAATTTACCACTCCTTGTCTTGTAAAGGTCGGTAAATAAAATTTTTCTTAAGAATTGAACAACTATCTCTAGTGACCTTAGGAGCCAATAACAAAATTCTACACGTTTTGGTCCATCTTTTGGCTTTAGTTCATTGACAGGTTGCAAGTGATAAGCTTTTCTGCCATTTCTTCGCAAAACACGATGTACCTTGTCTTTTGAAGCTCTTATGTTACGGATTACTAATTTTCTAGAAACTTTTCGACAGCTTAAAGTACGATTGTTATCAATCAGTTCTAGTAGATCTTCTTCCAATCTTTCGTTGCTCTGAGGATTGCTATGATCCTTTTGTAAGCCAAAATTTCCAAAAGTATGATGAACATTCATGAAAACCTGCTTATCCGGATGTCTCCTACTTGGGAATCTCCTAGAATACTCTCGACATGCTCCTTGAGCGTTTTCGTTCCAGTATACATAAATGAAATGAATGTCTGCATATTCTGAATTAGTAAATAAACTCGGCATTATAGAGCTAAACGTAATTTAAACACTAAATTAATATAAAGACAGGTGAGTAATTTGAAATATTAAAATTAAAAAAAAAAGTTGTCGTTTTGTTTCAATGGACAGTAAATTAAGAAGCAATCAAAAATTAAACAATTAAACAAGGTAACAATTAATGGGAACAATCAATATTAAACTTTCCGAAATGCCGATATTTTAGATATAACGATATTACATATAAGACATGAATTTCGTGTATATATTATACGTTTTATAATATTGCAAAAAATAAAAATATTTGCACAACTATAATAAACGAGTTGTAATTTTAATATGCTTTTTGAGGAAATTCTTTTATTTCTTTAAGTATAATCACAATGAGAGGCAATTTTGTAATAACTGCATTGGTTGACTCATCCCCTGTATACCATTACTGTCGTTTACCACTCACGTCAATATTGTGTAACAAACCTCAAACTTCACCTTTGCACGTTTAGACACATCTACGCAATTAAATATTTTACCGTTAACCTAGTTACGGTATTATTACGATTAATCAAGAGTGAGAATTATTCATTTGGGGATTATTAAGCATACAAATCCAGATTTATTTCAACCTGAAGTAATATTACGCAAAAATTTTCCCAAATCGCTGACACAGCATGCATCCATTTCGTTACCTACAGTGTAACCAAGAATAAGGTATTCTGATCCCATTAATTACTCATAATAACATTAATAATTCATTAGGTTATAACATTACTAACATTAGTATTAAGATATTTCTGTTTATAATTAAATATAGGTAATGTAATAAAATTTGTTATTGTAGCAATTTCTTTTAACTTTATTGTATAATGGTTTATTTGTTTATTCCATATTTAAATACAAGTTGGCGTCCGAGTATTTAATAATTAGTTTCATGAAGAAGCAACCCCGATTTTAAAGCGAACATATCTAGGTGCATGTAAATATTTTTTGGTTAATAAGGCAAATTGATAATTTTATGAACCTGGCCCACTTTAATCTATGATTGAGCAAAAGGCACAAAATCTTCTATTTATTACCCAAACTGTTGAGTAGCCAGTACAATTGCAGGATATGTCATTTATAGCCAGTTAGATACCGAGAGATCAAAAGAAACCAAATAGGATAGGCTGTTAAATTTAATTATTTTAAAGATACTTTAGCCACATGCACATAATGACATTTATAACGTTTGTAATTTGACATTTTTATTGTAAACAAAGTTTATAACCTAACCAAAACAAAAAAAAAATGTGCATGTGACTAAGTACCAATTCAAAATAATTAAATTAGTTCTTTTACTCTCGTTATAAACGTAGAGGGTAACACTGCAAACAGTGCTGTCATAACAACTTTTTGTGTCTGACCAACTTTATTTTTAAATAAAAAGTGCAAAGACTAATGAAACTTCTCTTAAATGAGCTATTTCAACTAAATTTTTTATGCAGTTTTATAAAGGATTTTGATCAAAATTGTTGTTGCTGTATTTTATTGCATCATAAAATGTAATTAAACACAAAGGATAACTACTCTTACATGAGTTTTCTCAGATATACTACTTAGAGTAACCATACATAAATTTTAACCAAAAACGTCTTTGAGACAAATGCGATAAACCGTTACTTGTTTGTTTTATTACGGAAAATATAAAATTCATGTATTTAATCCTTTTTGCAATTATTTAGTAAAACAAAATTTTTTGTTGATCACCATTTTCAGATATTTCCTGAGATATCGATGTTTTTAAACGATCGAAAAATAATTTACCTGATACCAAGATATCATTATAGAAACCCTATATGCAAATTCGTATTTAATTTCTTTAGAACTACTATTATATTAAGCTTTCCATTTTGTAAGAAGTATCGGAAAAATTGTTTTCGTTTGCAGCAGTTTTTAAAGCACACAGGTGTGTCTTTGATTACAATGTAAATTATCTGTCTTTTCTCATAAGTTGCTTTTCTAGGATGAAAATATTACATTAACTTATAGTTTCAGTTTTCACACACACCAGCACTTATCTGCAATTTTTCATTTGTGTTGGTGTTTTTGTCATAAGATTTCTGTTTTCAATCAGTTTTAATTATATAAGTCAAATCACATAGGATATTACCTCCAAAAAAAGAGTATTTTTATACAATATATTGATCAACAACTTTCCAGGCTTTGCAAAATTTCCGTTTTCACACGATCTTAGCTTTCCATAAACATATAGGTGTTAAACGAGTAATGGTCAGCGGTTCTAATAGATGTGCTGTTACTTGTGCTTTCAAGCAGTTTTTCTAACTGAAAGCATCATAGGATATTGTTTTGCTATCTTAACGATCTTAGTTTTCCGTAATAAATAAGTGTTACCGAACAATGGTCAGCAATTCTAAACAACAAGTTACAAGATTTGCTGACAATAATAAAAAACCAAGTATATATACCAACGTTATCGTTCGGGTTGTTTTATTTTATCTTAGTTATTTTTAATTGTACGTGTGTATGTGTGCATGCGGGTATCCGTGCGCGTGAGGGTGTATGTGCGTGTGTATCCGTGTGTATGTGCAAATACAAACACCCCCCCCCCGTATACACGGACGCACACATACAAGCGCATACATGCGTCCACACCCGCGCACACACGCTGTCAACATTCGCCGATAAATTTCGAATTTCTAAATTATTTATTAGTATCGAACATTTTGGCCCTCTTACTAGAGTTTGAAAGGAAACATTCATTAGTGTATTTATGTATAGGGATAGTTTTGTAGAAATAAATATCGTACTTTAATTTGGTTAAATCAAGTTGGAATTGCGTCATTTAAAAAGATTCAATTAAATAACGTATTCAGATATTACATTGTAAGTTACATATTTTTCAAAAGTTCTAGTTAGCCGCCAGATAGGCACCGTTCCGATTGCTAAGACTTTAAATATCCAATTTCTCAGATAAGGCTTCGAGTAGAAACAGGCTTACTGACAAAGCAATCTCTCCCGATGTTTTGCGAATTGAGGCTTCGTGTATGCGCGGAGTGGCATATTTAAGTTTTGTAGGCAAATTAAAGTGGAGGTGGTTGAAAAACCAATGTGGAGGATAATGAATAATTATGTTCAGTCTAGTTAGGAATGTAGTACTATATTCCACGTGTTGTTTGTTTACGGTCAGCGCAATATCCGCAAAAGGGATAGTTAAGTAGATGTTGGAAGGAGTTACACAGACTTGGGGGATGTATCGGGTTATCGGAGAGAAAATAATCTTCGTTTCCAATAAAAGGGATAATATATTGGCTCACCACACCCTAAGTTATTCTTTTGGTTATATATAGTTTATCCTAGTAACATATTTGGACGTAGAAGTGGTTTTCGTGTTTTTTATGAAGTGCATAACATTGTTTTATGGAATTTTAATGAATTGTGGTATTTTTTTTTTGTGTTATATGTGAACGTTTGAATACGGTGCCTTTTTACAATTAATGCATACGTACTCATTCGTTTTATGATTTTAAATTTACTTGAGTGTTTTTTTTTAATTATGATCTTGACGAATTGTATCAAAATTACACGTTGTTATGTATTACAAGAGAACGCCGCTTATTGTTTATAATGTTTGTTATTTCAAACTTACAATAATTTTAGTAAGGCCATACTGACACCAGCTGGTTTCGCAAGTTTTTAAGTAAACTAGATTTCATTTATTTAAAGGATTTGATTTATGTAACAATTGTGTGACCTTTCGATGATGATGTTGTTTTAATTAATATTCAATATACGTATTTTTTGGTTAGTGTACTTATTGTGTTTTTTTTAAGCGTAAACCCATTATTTGTATTACAGCATCATATGTCGCATAAAGTGTTGTTTTTATTTATATGATGAAATTAACGTCATGTAATTACATTTGAAAGACATCATTGATTATTGAAATTTTAACGTAACTTTAAAGGTTCAATGTAATATTTTGATTTCCCTAAATTTGAGCACATTTGTACCGGGTGGATTGAAATAATTGCAAATTTTAAAATAATTAGTGATTTTCCTGACAAGTAATTATATTGAAGTGCAGATTTATTAAGAGATTTTAAATCATACGTAAATTTATGAAGTACTGACCCAAACAGCTGTTTGTATTTTTATGCATACGAGGGTAGTGCGGTAAGTAGCGTTTTGAAGCATTTTTATAGGTATCGACCTACCGATTGTAGACATATTTGCTGATGCCTGATTTGACAAAAGGTAAGCAGTTTGTTAATTGTTTGAAGACTAGCTGTATTTTTCGACGAATTTAGGTATTGCTTCCCCTTATCGACGTTTGATACATTTTAGGATTTCATAGATTTTTTGATCGCGTTTGTTTAAATTTTAATTGTAGGATTAAATTACCGTTCGATCAGTTATTTTTGAGTTAGTTAAGCTAATAATTTTGGACGTAGGTTTATCGAAATATTTAGTGAGTTTTAAGTTTTATTTATTTTATTGAAGTTTAGGTGAACCAGGCGTTAATATTTTTGGAGTAGTCTTTGTAGAAGTAGTAGTGAACGTTTTGGTTTCCTGTTAGGCCAATCTAACATCAGTTCATGACGATTTCCCGCTATAAATAATTTTTAATAGATGGCGCCTTTTTGACTTTACCAATTTGTCGATTTTTGAATTTGCCACGGGTGCCTTTTACGATCTTTAAGTAAGAACCCCGCCCACACCACAGAGCTATGCCGTGACACAAATCGCCTTTACTGCATCCCAAGCTTTCAGTACTTATACCAGTGTTCTTCCATGTCATACCACACTATTGACTCGTCCGTAAAGTTGGCTAAAAGGTTTGAGTATGTTTTAAAGACGTTTTCCATTGATGTTTCGTATTCTTCTTTTGAAGTACTTCCCATAACTTTGGGGTGTAGGTTGAAAATTTCAAATGCTGGTTGATTCTTTTTTCAGAATCTGTCATTCAGTTATTGCACCAATGAATCCAAATAAAGAAGGCACAGTGATATTCTGTAGTATTCACTAACAGTTGAAAAGGGATGATTCGATCGTTGAGATTGCTTTTCTGTAATTCGCGATTTTGTGAGTGTTACACCTAAAGCTGCAGCTTTTTTTCAACTTTAGCCATTCATTAACACTATCATGTCTGTCAAATTTAAATGTGGTAGTTAACCTTTGAATGTGTGTTGAAACTCTTAGCAAATCCACACTGGGTCCTTGAAGTATTTGAGTCACGACACACTACAATTATCTATAGAGAGAACAGAAATGTTGTTGCTGTAACTGCATAGTAAAGTTGGAATGCTTTTTGTCTGGTTTTCTTATTACCTTCAATAGGTAAGGACTCAAGTGCTCATTGATTTTTCTGACAGCTTGTATTTTTCCGTCCACATAGTCTCACAGAGTTTATGAAGTGTTGCCACAATAGCTCGCCTCTGTCCATTTTCACGAAAAATTTTATTACTTCCTTAACTGTTCCCACATTACTCCTAATTTCTGGTAAGTTATTTAGGTCATTTACGACCAAGTTCAGCTTCTGACTTGAAAAAGGAAAATACAAGGCCATAAGAAATTTATCATTTATTTTTCTATGAACACCTGTAATATGTCTAACCATGGTACTACAACTGTCATAGCCCTGTCCTACAACATCCTTTTGGAGTATTTGTGATAGCACTTGCCACATTTTCAGTATCTAAACCATCCTGTAAAGGAGTAAAACCAATGGAATCATCTTCAATATATTTTTCAGTTAAATTCAGATATCTTTGTAGATAAACTAACCAAAGATCCATATACTTTAAGCCATTTTATGGGTTTTCTCAATATCACATGAATCATGATCGATAGTTATTTGTGTTGATAAAGACGCAAGGAACAAGGAACAAGCAAATATACATTATTAGTTCTACTATAAACACATTTAGAAGGTTCAGCAACATTACAACTCGAATCCAAAGATGTGGAAACAAACATGAAAGAAATTGTTGTTGGGTTTTCTATCCCACGGTTTGGTTATATCCGGTAACATGTATATCTTCACAATCTTATATTATAGTTTCCGGAGAGTCTTTCATGGAAATTTACCTAAACCAGTAGGCTGGGACTGAATAGATTTTTTTTAATTTTCCTAATTTTCGGGGGGGGGGGCAGGCCCTACTCCCTCCCCACCGGAGGGGCTCATGAATTCACTTCCTATATTAACTTGAAACTTTCACATAGGACGACTTACTGATTTTTGTTGTAATAAATACAAATCTCTATATTTCGAATTAAACATTTTTTAGGATGAAAGATACTCAAATGACTGTAGAATAATGAACGTTACTTTGTGATTACGTACACACTTGCGCTATGAAAAATACAAAAAGTATTTTTAATGTAGGTAAGTATTCTAAGTATTATTTATTTTATTAGCTACGTAACAGTCTACGCCCGTTTTTGAAATGAATTTCTAATAGATTTTGGTGGTCTTCTTGGTAATGTAAATATTATGTAATAAATATTACTTGCGATTTTGAATATAAACTTATAAGATAAATTGGAAAAAATTGATATAAACGGCTATATTGCATATAAAAATAATACTTATGGCTTCGCGCATAACAGAGTAAAATCGTATGATTGCATTGTACAGGGTGGCCAAAATTCGATGTTTTAATAGGGAATCTCGTAAACCATAGTTCGTATGAAAACATGAACCTCGCGTCCTCTATGTCTTTTTTTGAGAAACACTCAATGATGCATTTCAAATTTGGTTAACCTCTATTGTTTTCGAGCTATGCCCAAAAATTCAAATTTTTAAGTTTTTCATCTTATGGCCATACCTCGCTTATTTATGAAAATACAAAAGAATAATTTCTACGTTCTTCAGGCACTTTTTTGATAAAAATGCAATGATGAAGTCATTTCTTTAAATATATTCTTGAAATTCAGGTAATACCATAAAGTTGTATTTTTTTATATGGAACGCGTAGTTGGCTATGCATCAAAACATTGATAATTTCTTTATGATTCCAACGATATATATCATGTGGGATCAAATTTTTCATTTTTACTGATTTTTAGCAAACAAATAGTTTTTTTTTGGACCTACAAGTTGGTACGTATCTGTTATTACGTTGTATTTGGTTGTTTATTATCACCTTAAATGTGTAAAATATGGCTTTTGAAAATAATGAACAGTTTGATATCTTTTATCCTAAGTAATAATAATTCTGAAGTTGTAGGTGAATTATATTTTAATCGTTACCCGGAAAGAAGAAATCGAATTTTAGCCTATCAAATTTATGAAAGAAAACGGAATGGTCAACGATATTCTGAAATTTTAAACCAACACATAGTCGAGGATTTTTTAGATGACATCGTTGAACATTAGGCAAAACTTATATTTTCAACAAGATGGGATATCCCCTCACGATAGTAAACACGTCTCTGAATTGTTAAACATTCATTTTCTGTTGTAAACGCTGTAGAATAATTCCTGCTAAAACGTTGCACGATGGTTTGGTTCTTTCTAAACCTGAAGAAATTATAAATGCGTTTGCTACTCACTTTAAAAGTGTGTTCTTATCAGAAGATTCTAATGGTGCCAGTGTAAATAAAACTGAGACCTGTGATAACATCATTGTATTACATACATTTAAAATTAGTGCTTTGCATGTACGGTCAGCTGATCAAAAAATGAAAACACACTTTACCATGGGCTGTGATAACATACCTGCATTTTTTGTGAAAGATTGTATATCATGGTTTGAAATTCAATTGGTCAGACTTTGTAATTTAGATATTAAGAGCTGTAAGTTTCCTGAAGTGTGGAAAACCTCAAAAATATGCTCAGAACTCACTATGAAACAGCACGGTTTCATTAAAGGTCGTTCAACATCAACAAATCTCTCTGTAGCTTCACTGATTTTGTATCTAACCATTTAGATAAGAGGCATCAGATAGATGTTTGCTATACAGACTTTAGTAAAGCGTTTGATCAGGTACATCATGATATTATTGTACAAAAAACTTAATAATTTTGGTTTTAATAGAAATAGTATTAAACTGATTACTTCATTGTTAATAAATAGAAGGCAGTATGTTGAATTTAATGGTGTTCGGTCGCAATTCTATAATGCCACAGGTGATGTAACACAAGGGTCTAATCTTGGTCCCTTGATGTTCTTAATATTTATTAATGATGTAGTGAATGTAATAAACATAAACTTATATTTGTACGCACACGATCTTAAGTTAGTACATATTATTAAGGATGAATATGATTGTGTAGCTCTTCAGGATATTATTAATGAACTATCACGTTTGTGTATGTTAAATGAATTAAACTTAAATGTAGCTAAATGTTAAATCATTTTTGACAAGAGGTAAAAAGCATATTGTTTACAATTATGAAATTAACAACACAACACTTATTAGATCTAATTACTTAGGCGTTATTTTTTATTCACGACTAACATTTGCTAACCATAGATATTATGTAATAACAAAATCGATGAAAATGTTTGGGTTTATTTTTTGTTATACAAGAGAGTTCACAAATATCGAAGCCATAAAGTCACTGTATTATGCCTTTGTAGGAAGTGGTTTAGAGTATTGTCATTGACTAAAAAATTTTCAATCAACGGTATTGATGCCATATGGATGCCATTCTATAACACCCACATTGAGGCATTCGAAAAATTTCAACACAAATTTGTAAAATATTTATTTTTTATTAAGCATAAGAGATATCCTGAAAGGTATTATCCTTATTTTCAGCTGCTCAGGGAATTTAATGTAGATTCGCTGAAAAGCAGAAGAGATGTCCACGTGCTAAATTATTTACATAATCTCTTACATGGTACTATAGATAATTCTGAGTTGTTAAGTAAGTTATATATAAATGTGCCACGTATAACGTCAAGAAAGTCACAAGTATTTAATTATTCCACACCTAATTCAAATTTTTACCAGAGCTCACCGTTAATGGTTATGTTTGAATTATGTAACAAACTAAACGTTGATATCTTTAATAATAATTCTCCAAAGTTTCAAATATGTCTTAAAAATAATTTATTGTAGATTAGTGTAAATTTCAATTTCTCTTCCCACATTTATGGTTTTATACAATATTGGATCTTGTTATGTTTTAATATTGTAATGGTTTATAGCAGATTTCACAATGGACAAATGTATGTCTGTCGGATAATAAATAATATTATTATCATTATTATTATTATTATTATTATTATTATTATTATTATTATTATTATTATTACTATTATTATTATTTCCAAGAAAAATGGATAGGAACAGATGGACATGTGTGTAGTTGGTTTAACAGTATCTTCAATACTAAAGTTATTTGTTCTTGGTTTGTAAAAAATATATAAGTAGGTATTTGTTTAATAATTATTACATTATGTCCTAAAAAAATATTTTTGCTAAAAAGTAGCAAAAATGAATAATGAACCGACATGATATATATCGTTGGAATCAGAAAAAAAATTTGTAATTTTTTGATGCCATAACCAACTACGCTTTCCATATAAAAAATACAAATTTATGCTATAACTCGAATTTCAAGAACATTTTTAAAGAATTGACTACACCACTGCATTCTTATCAAAAGAACGTAGAAATTATTTTTTTTCTATTTTCATAAATAAGCGACATATAGCCATAAAATGAAAACTCAAAAATCTGAATTTTTGGCCATAATTCGAAAGCAAAAGAGGTTAGCCAAATTTGAAATGCACCATTGAGTTTTTCTCAAAAAAAGAGGATGCGAGGTTCATTTTTTCATACGAACTATAGTTTACAGAATTCCTTATTAAAACATCGAAATTTGGCCACCCTGTACAGGGTATCTCACTTTCACCTCTTCTGTGGGGTATCTCTCTTATTTTTAAACAACAAAAAACTGGCAAACCACAAAGTTTATGACATTTTACTTTTTTGTTCCAAACAAGCTAGCCACTAATTACCAACTAATTGGACACAAAAGAGAATTTTAAATTCTGAGCTTGTTTTTGAAAATAATTGTATAGAATTATGTTTTTGGAAAGCCCACATTATGCCTAATAAATATAGAAATAATATACAGGGTATTCCATTAAAAAAAAACATATGTTTACTTCATAACTAGAAAAACGGAAGGTGTTAGAAAAAAAACTGACTACGTCAATGGATTGTATGGAAAAAATTCCATGGGAATACATTTTAAGTTCTTCGATAAGTTTAAAGATAACTGAAGTAAGAGGGAAGAGGGAAGAAAAGTGATCCTTTTCATTTCCACTCTGTATCGTAGAAACCAAAAGGTCTATGAAAATTCTGCTGGCGCCATCTTTAATTTCACAAAAAAGTAGTACACTGCTGCGAAAACCGCAACCCTCTATCTTTAAAAATAAGGGAGATGCCCTGCAAAAGTGCCGAAAATGGGATACCCTGTACAATAGCAAACAAAACTCTCATTTATGAATTAAATTACGGTGATAAGTATTTGAAATTAATTTATTTTTTCTGTTTCTTGTATCCGGTCGCGTAAAAATGTTATACGCAGCGCATTATTTCCATACATGCGTAAATTATTATTGTTGTAATGGATAACGATATTTGGCAAAAAAACATCACTGTTGTTTTAGCAAGAAAGAATTGGAATATTGGTTTTATTCTCCCCACGACAGAATTTTGAAGTTAATGAATATTTTATTCATATACGCTGTTTTTACTGATATCGATTTAAGCGAACGACTTCCGGCACAACCGGACGTGATAAACTAATCAAAATATTTTCATGAAATACACCATGAACGATTTAACTTGTAATATAAATTTTCAAATCCAATTCTTACTATAAGTTCTAAAAGTTCTAATGAATGGTTTGCGTGATATGAATTGTGAATAATGCGCTTTCTTTATAAAACGCTTTGTAACAAAATTTCATTCTTATACAAATATCAAAAATATGATTTGGGCAGCACAATGCGTTCTTATGCCTGTGTAATCTTTCATTAGCAAACATATAAAAAAAAGAATCTATCAGTCGCAGAAGTGCTATTTTTAACTCGTGCATACTTCCTCTTATTATGAATGTACAAAGAAAATAACCCTTGATTCTCACTTACACCTAAGAAATTTAAAAATTACAAAAAAAATACATTTGAAATTTTTTTGATTATGAAAAAGAATAAATATACAAACCAACCTGACAAGATTTCCTCCCTTTGTATAGCAATTTAATATTTTCTAAATAGAATAACACCAAACTCGTCATTTTTTTTATCATTTGCCAAATATAAAAATCATGACCATTATAACTTTAACATTCTATATACACACGTCAGACTTTTCATTTAATTAATTTATGGTTTATTTATTACCCTGCACTACTTATTTAAAATTAATCATCTCTAATAAAGGTCTCTCGATTTCACATTGATTGTTTTCACGAAAACAATACTTTCCGCATAATTTTCTGCACAGAAAGGCAAAACAAATTTTACCACCATCATCTAATCAATTTATAATTATGCAAATAAGTCTTAAATATTTATGTATTCACAAATAATCAAAATACTGAAAGGATGCGTACCTGTACACACATTAAACCACATAAGTTTTCATAAGTAAAACTAAATGAAACTCTAACATTTTCTGCTTTATATAACAATCATGTAATTTTTCGCATTTGATGATAGTCGTATCTAAATAATACCTTTTACTGCATAAGTGTATGCGTTTGTGGTCATTGATTTTATGCACCGTATTAAACTTAACGGTTTAACTACATTTGAATGGCAATGAAGTCCATTACTCAATCGAACCTAGACATATGTCGCATGAAAATTGGAACTTTACGCTATATTAAGTAGCTAGTACATACTTATAGCATGGGATTAAAATAATAATAAAGGACTGAAAGATGCATAAATTTACAAATATAATCTACATTCCAATTTTGTCGAATGTAAAATCTATAAAGTAGAATTTACCGATATCTTTGAAAATTCTAAAGTATAAATCACTTCACGTATAAAATTATTATCACGAGAGTTTGTTTGATCAGCATTTAAGATTGTAATGAAGCATCATTGAAAAAATTGTTGACTGTCAAACATGGATGTAAAATTGAATATGCAAAAATAATTATCATAAGTTTTTAATTATAGGAGGATTAAACCCACAGAAATATTCCTAAAAACTTTTACACGATGCAGACACATGCATCAGAGTCAATCTTACGACTAACGCTTTAACTAACGTTTTAACAATCATGATAAAGGAAACTAAAACAAAATTGAGAAATCAATGCGTATCATCAAAATAATAAAGATATATATATATATATATATATATATATATATATATATATATATATATATATATATATATATATATATATATATATATATATATATATATATATATATATATATATATATATATATATATATATATATATAGGATGGCCCACCTATTTGGTCTTGGAATATAGCTCCTAAATCAACAGAGATTTATAAAAAATTCCAACGGTGTATTATTGGAGACTAAGAGAGCTACTTTTTAAAATTGTTTTTGTGTGTACAGGGTACTCCATAAACACGTGGCAAAAAATTCCGACATTTTTTTAAACGGAACACCCTGTATATTTTTTCATTTTTAGAAACTGTCTTTTGTAAGCTTTACAACAATACCTCGTTTTTAGCCGCCGGATGCATCGTTGCCAAGTTATTCACGTTTTAGTAAAATTCACGGAAAAATCATATTGGTAAAAAGAATATCAGTGTTTTTTTGTTTTTATAATCGAAGCGACAAAAATTACCAGTCTAGTAGACAAAATGTTAACTAAAACTTTTTATAAGTATTAAGTTCATAAAAAATATACAGGGTGTCCAGAACAGATCATCCAAATTCGTCAGTTTCAAATAGCTAAAACTTAATTTTTTCAAATTGAACACCCTGTATATAACTACATGATATGAAAGCTTATTTAATAAGCTTTCTAATGATATCATAATTGTGGTAACTAGTATTACTTATTAATAGGTAACAACCTAAAAATAAAAAATATGTCGTTTAGTTTTCGTTTTCTTATTCATTTCAAAAGAAATTTAAAAATAAACAAAAATTTGTGAACCACTGGTTTACAGCATGAGCACTTTAATCTGAAAAATACCCAATTGTAGTACTAGTAGCCCTGTTTTCATGACTAGGTACTGCTTTAATTATAAAATCCATAGGTACCTGACTAAATTATGTATAAAGCAATTGCCAATAATTATTTCTGAAGCTATTATAAAATTAGTGTTTTTAAAGAATATTTGGAAAAGTTTAAAATGAATTATTCTAGTGAAGAACTAATTGAAATGATTTACATTTTGGGAGAATGTCAGGAAAACTGATTTTTAGCAAGCAGAGTGTACGCTCAACGATATCCGCAGAGAAGACATCCCACTGTCGCATGTTTTAAAAAAGTAGTAGCGAGATTTAATACTACCGGTTATATAAAATATAGTACACATAGAAGACCAGCTTCTGTTTTAACAGAAGTCAATGAAATTGCTGTTTTAACAGCCGTAGTCGAAAATCGAAATATAAGTACACGGCAATTAAGTCAACACGTAGAAATTTCACGAACAACTATACAACGGATTTTAAAGAAAAATAAATTTCATCCATTTCATTACCAGTTACATCAGGAACTCTTACCCGCAGATTATAATCACAGAATGGTACACTGCAGATGGATAAATAATAAGATTAATACTGAACGGAATTTTTTGAGGAAACTACTTTACATAGATGAATACACTTTTCATAAAAATGGGACGGTATTTTCATTATTATGCAGATGGAAATCTTCATTTGTTTAGAACCACTTCCCAAGAGAAATGGTCAAGAAACGTCTGGGGTGGTATTATCGACAATTATGTTATCGGCCCCTCCTTTTTTAACAGGATATTAAGTGGTGATGTGTTTCTAGATTTTGTTCAAAATTATTTAAGGCAATTTTTGCAAAATGTACTCGCAACATGTTTTAAATAATATGTGGTATCAACACGACGGTGCTTCGGTGCATTATGTATGGATATGTAGAGGAGGACCGGTACATTGGCCTGCCAGATCACCGGACCTAACTTCCTGTGATTTTTTTCTGTGGGGATATGTTAAAAGCAAAGTGTGCAACCAACCAGCGACTACTAAAGAAGATATGAAAGTGAGAATAAGAGAAGCATTTAACTCCATTTCACCAAATATGCTGGCACAAGTTAGGGATTCGATAAGGAATTGGGCACTAAAATGCATCGAACAAAATTGGAGACATTTCGAACACTTATTGACATAATTATTTTTTCAAGATAAATTAATTTGTTTATTTTGGTTTTATGTTTATTAAATATTAAATGTAGGTACTTACATTATTACGCATGACTATTGACATATTTTTCATTTTTAGGTTTTTACCTATTAATAAGTAATACTAGTTACCACAATTATGATATCATTAGAAAGCTTATTAAATAAGCTTTCATATCATATATTTATATACAGGGTCTTCTATTTGAAAAAATTAAGTTTTAGCTATTTGAAAATGACGCATTTGGATCATCTCTTCTGGACACCCTGTATATTTTTTATAAACTTAATACTTATAAAAGTTTTCGTTAATATTTTGTCTACTAGACTGGTAATTTTTGTCGCTCCGATTATAAAAACAAAAAAACACTGATATTCTTTTTACCAATATGATTTTCCCGTAAATTTTACTAAAACCTGAATATCTTGGCAACGCTGCATCCGATGACTAAAAACGAGGTATCTTTGTAAAGTTTACGAAAGACAGTTTCTAAAAATAGAAAAATATACAGCGTGTTTCGTTTAAAAAATGTCGAAATTTTTTGCCACGTATTTATGGAGCACCCTGTACACACTAGTATAAATTTAAAAAGTAGCTCTCTTAGTCTCCAATAACATACCGTTGGAATTTTTATAAATCTCTATTGATTTAGGAGCTATATTCCGAGACCAGATAGGTGGGCCACCCTGTATATATATATATATATATATATATATATATATATATATATATATATATATATATAGAAAAAGTTCCATGCATAGTGCCACGCAATAGAGGACACTAAAATAAGAAAAAAAGTTCATATAAACTTAGGTCCGCAACGTCTTCGTTTAAAAGATATAGGGTGTTGAAGTTTAATTATTTTTTTGTTTTTTTCTTAATATCTTCTTACAATGATGTAATAAGCGGACAAAATTTTGTATACATGGGCTTTTTATCACGCAGAATACAAATATGACCTTAGTTCTTTCATTACTGAAGAGCAGTGATCACATTACAAGCCCCCCACGACAAACCCACCTATTTTCAAACCTCCTTTCAAAAAATTTCCTTGCCACTCAAGAAAAGTGAGCTAGCTTGCCATCAAGCATAAAGTCCACTCTTGCCACAATGTCCAATGAAACATCTTCTAATTATGTGTTCAGGTTATTCCTTTTCAACAGTGCGACGAGTTCTGGAAACTCCCACTATTAACTTTTTTTTTAAACAGACCTCTTCACCACCCATCTTCATCCAAACGCCTATGCAGGTCAATAAATGTTCGAACATTAGGAACCTGTCCTGAAGGATATCATTCTCGATAGACATGTTGAGCTTTGGAGAAATTTGACCGAGCTTCTCCTTAACACATAATCATGTCCCTGTATTCTTCAAAAGTATAGTGAACCATTTTAGGAACACAAAATAACAGGCGATGGAGATTTACGAAAAAACAAACGAAATCTATGACACTTGTCAAAATATTATTGTCTTGTTAGAGGTATTTTGTGTTCTTGATTAAGTTTTTCTTTGATTCTTTTATTGATTTTTCAAAATTACTTTCAAAAATGGTTCACTACACTTTTGAAGAATAAAGGACATAATTATGTGTTACGGCGAAGCTAGATCAAATTCTTCCGAAGCTCAACGTATCTGTCGAGAAAGATACCCGTTAAGGCATATTCCTCATAATACGACATTATGAGTTAATAGTGGAATTTCCAGAACTCGTCGCACTGCGCCAAACGAAGAAACTGTTTTGCGAATGGTAGAAAATAATCCGAGAACAAGTTCAGCGGTACGTAATGTTAACCGTGAATCAGTTAGACAAACTTTCAATGAACAACTTCTTCGCCCGTATCATTTCCAAAAGGTTCATTCACTATTAGAACATGACTATCTTCCTAGTGTACAATTTTGCGAATGGTTGCAAAATCAAAGACACGATATTTTTTCTTCAATTTTGTTTTCTGATGAAGCTGGTTTTAGCCGTGATGGTGTTCTGAACCTACATAATATGCACCATTGGAGTGATGAAAATCCTCATCAAACCGTAATTAGAAGTCACCAATATGGGTTTTCTATTAATGTGTGGGCAGGTATAATTGACAATTACTTAACTGGCCCATTTCAATTTCCCAATCGATTGACAGGTGAACTGTGTCGAAATTTCTTGGAGAATGAACTAAATACGTTATTAGAGGATGTTCCATTGGCTATTATTGGTAGAATGCGTTACATGCATGATGGCGCGCCAGCTCACTTTTCTCGATTGGCAAGGGAATTTTTGGATAGGAGATTTGGAAATACGTGGATTGGTCGAGGGGGACCTGTACCCTGGCCAGCTCGTAGTCCCGACCTTAATCCCCTCGATTTTTCATTTTGGGGATTCATGAAAAATGATATTTATTCTGTATAAATACATAATGAAGAGCAACTATGGATAAGAATTATGGAATCCGCAGATAGATTCCGTAATAACCCAGGAATATTTCTAAGATGCCGTCAATTCTTAGGAAGAAGGATTGAAAAATGTATTCAGGTACAAGGAAAACAATTTGAACATCTTCTAAGAATGTAAGGTTTTTTTTTTAATCACTGCCCTTCCTTGTTGCTATTAAAATTTAATTGTTGAAGTGTTATGTCATTGTTTTTGCAAATAAGTTACTATGGCGCCTTTGGATAATTTGCATGCATCGGATGCATTTTTCTCGTAAACTGTTGGTCCTAACGACTTCAATAGGGTATACCTTTCTGAAGCAGAAAAGATGGGAAAACAAATTTTTCCAGTCGAAAATGACATACAGCGTAAGGCAAAAAGTTAAGTCCGATTCAAACAAGATATAAACCTGTATGTGGCGCCCTCTATCAGTAATAAAAGAACTAAGGTCATATTTGAATTCTGCGTGATAAAAAGCTTCTGTATACAAAATTTCGTCCGCTTATTACATCATTGTAAAAAGATATTAAAAAAAAAACAAAAAAAAACTTCTACATCCTATATCTTTTAAACGAAGGCGTTGCGAACGTAAGTTCATAGGAACTTTTTTCCTTATTTTAGTGTGCTCTATCGCGTGGCACTTTTTTGTATGTCACCCTGTACACACACACACACACACACATATATATATATATATATATATATATATATATATATATATATATATGTATATACATATATATGATAAAGGGTACAAATTAGTGGTCAGGAATTCGGTCAATTAATTGTGGTTAACTGGTTGTAATTAAAACGGTCTGGGAGTAACCCTCATTATATTTAGACCAATATTTAGCCGCCTCTAATTTGGCGGCTTCATCAGGGTGAAATATGTCGAGGTATTCGATAAAAAACTAACTAACGACATACTATTATGAACAATGAAAACACACTAATACTGATTTAAAATTAACATAATTTCGATCGGAAATATTACAATGGTGAAGTCATGCTTTATACAACTACAATGCGCATTGAGACTTATATTAGTTTTTTTGAAATACAGCCGAAACATTTCCTATTACGAATATTATGGACCATAAAATCATGCGCCAATTATTGAAAAATGGGCTAAATAAAACTCGTACAGCGTCTGATTAGCTTCCGAAAGAGTATTTTCAAAATTACTTGGGTACAGCTACTTTTCAACTTAGTGTAGTACGCATATAGTAATGATTGGTCATAAAGAATTTATTTCGACCGTAGATCATGCCAACTGCTCAAAGCAGATGTACACTATGTCCAAGAACGGATCTTTAAGCCCTACCAAAATCTATTAGAAAATGAAGTATAAGCAGCTTTAGCTAATTTACCTTAAGCTGATATTGAAGACTAAGGTCATATTTGAATTCTGCGTGATAAAAAGCTTCTGTATACAAAATTTCGTCCGCTTATTACATCATTGTAAAAAGATATTAAAAAAAAAAACAAAAAAAAACTTCTACATCCTATATCTTTTAAACGAAGGCGTTGCGAACCTAAGTTCATAGGAACTTTTTTCCTTATTTTAGTGTCCTCTATCGCGTGGCACTATGCATGGCACTTTTGTATGTCACCTTGTATATATATATATATATATATATATATATATATATATATATATATATATATATATATATATATATATATATATATATATATATATATATATACAGTATGTCCCGGATCGACTTTAAAAGAGGAAAATTCTCTTATTTTGATTTCTCAGAAAATTTCATTCTTGCTGATTTGCCCTGCTTGTT
The DNA here is from genome assembly GCA_036346205.1 of Vesta saturnalis. Lineage (NCBI taxonomy): Eukaryota > Metazoa > Arthropoda > Insecta > Coleoptera > Lampyridae > Vesta > Vesta saturnalis. Next base: position 14,086 of record JARFJB010000604.1, on the reverse strand, counting down.
TTCAAACCCACTAAACACAAATTACTTGCTATTTAACTCAAACGGTTCGCGAGATAATATCATTTTTCTTGAAAAATTCGAGCTTTTCGTAATTTTTTGAAGTAAATTGATTTGTCTCAAAGGAAAAATCAAATTGGTCTCACAAGATTTAATTAATAAATTTAACAATTGATGGTAAAATGAAATGAAATTCTCAAAAAACTGAACTATTAATTTCCTATTCGAATAATGCTCTTCCTTTTTCCGCACAGATTTCAATGCGAGCTCTGAATTCATTGAAACTGCGCCTTATTTCTTCGATTGAAAGGGACTGGACAGCATTCCGTATCCTATTTTTCAATTGCTCTTCATCATTGTCTAATGGCTCACTGTACACAATTTGTTTTAAACGACCCCACATATAAAAGTCCATTATTGTGAGATCAGGGCTTCTCGGCGGCCAAAAAATGGGACCATCTCTTCCTATCCAGTTATCATGGAACTCTGTATTGAGCCACTGGCGAACAGTACCGGCATAATGAGCAGGGCACCCATCGTGCTGGAAGAACATTTCAATTTGGTAGTTCAATGGCAATTCATCCAGTTTATCAGTTAAAAAATTTTGGAACTTTTCCAAATATGAATAACGGTTTAAATTTTGATCAAAAAAATATGGGCCAATAATTCTATGGTACGAAACCGCACACCACACATTAACTTTTTTCAAACATTGTCTGCGACTAGCAATTCGGAAGTTTGGATTCGTCCTACTCCAGTAACGGCAATGTTGGGAGGAAACGACTCCGTTAGTTGAAAAGGTCGATTCATCGGAGAACATTATTCGTTTATGAAAATTTGAATCTTCCAAAACTCTATTGCCCATTTCCAAACAAAAATCCAGACGTTTGGCTTCATCGCCCTTCTCTAAAGTTTGCCTAAATTGCTGCTTAAATGGTAAAATTTTGTTCTCCTTGAAGATTCTTTGTAAATGAGATTTACCTATCCCAATTCGTAGTGCCCTCCTTCTTAAAGACAACCTTGGAACTTCTGTTGCGGAATGAACGGCGAGAACAATAGCAGCATCTTCTTCTTTGGCTTCTTTAGGTTTAAAACCGAGCCTGTTTGAAGGAATTCAGTTACCAAGTTTTTTGCTCCGGCATTCGAAATGGCAATCTCCGGGTATTTTTGGTTGAATTTTCTGATAACAACTCGGTAGCACTCTTCCCCAGTTCCGTAACATTGAATTAGATCAATTCTTTGTTGTAAAGTCAACATTATAGCATACACTTCAAATTAGTATGAATTAATTTGCAGTTCAACAGAATTATCACATTTGACAATTTTTGTCAGTGGTGTTTTTCAATGAAATCCGCCTACTAAAGTTACTTCTAAAAATTAGGAAAAACAGTCCAATTTTTCAAGAAAAATGATATTATCTCGAGAACCGTACGAGTAAAATAGAAAGTAATTTGTGTTTCGGGGGTTTGAAAACAAGCAGGGCAAATCATCAAGAATGAAATTTTCTGAGAAATCAAAAATAAGAGAATTTTCACTCTTTTAAAGTCGATCCGGGAACATACTGTATATACATATAAAGGGTGGCCCACTTAAGCGGGATTGCTCCATAACTCCCTTACTATTACAAATACGAAAAAATGTCATAAAAAAATTGGCCACAGTCATAAACTACACGTTTTAAAATTATTTTCAGAAATGGTGGACTTCCGGTTATACCGGAAACTCATGCCAACTTCGTTATTTTAAATAGAATAACCTATATATTATTACATTTCTGAATTCCTCGTTGAATTTAAAGGTCACTTTAATAACCATACTATGGGTCTACGTCGCATTGCTTCTGAGTTATTCGACATTTTGTAGAAAAAATGACGTTTGCAGTGCCTCCGAAAACTTTCAATATCTCGAAGACGAATACCGGTAGAGAGATGTGGCTTTCGTTTTTTACTTCCAACAAGGGTACCGCATTATTCTCATTCATTGCCAAAAATCTTGCGTTTAGAATTCAATAATTTCTATCGCTCCGAAGATAATTTTTTTCAAACATGGATAACTTGATTTTGTTAAATGGAACCATTCATATTTTCTTACATCAGCGGATAGGAAATTAAATTTCCTGTCCATTGATGTAACATTATCGCTATTTTGGAGTAATAGTTTTCGAGATATTCACATTTTTATCTAATTTCAGTTTGTAACAACCTTTTTTGGTGGTTGTATTAATAAATACATTAATCTAAGATCATTAATTTATTTGGCTTAAAATTAGAGGAGTTTTAATTATTTTCATATAAAATTGAAAACTGGCAACAATTTGCACTTCATATAACAAATCTTTGTGTGTAATATTACATAAATAGTTTTAGTTCCTTTCTTAAAAAATTGGATTTATATTATGTAACAGCGCAACGCAAGAAAACTTTTATACTTGGTTGATTCAGAAAGCTTTTGAGTAATTCAGTGTATGCTGACTGTTAACAGCAATAAGAATGAATCTAACTTAATGTTTTATATTAGTGCCATCATATTTTGGGTGGTGAGTTTCTTTTTTTTCTCATTGTAGTTTAAAATTAAGCATTTGTTTGTTTTTAGGCACTATACTACCACCACCTTTTAATTTTTTTAAACACGTTAATATTTCTACTTTACTTCTATTTTTGCACTTTTATATTACGTACTTATATTTATATTACAAATGGCTCTTAAGTAACTTATTTACACAAGTTTCTCTTCGAAGGAAAAATAATAATATAATATTAAAATGCAAGTTTAATTCAATAAAACATCCAGAGTAAGAAAGAAAGAAGTAGAAACGCTTCGTCTTGATTGACCGTTCCGCATCCGTAGTTAATAACAGGAAGCTGTCCATAGAAAATATTATGCTGAGGAATTTTTGTGGTAAATTTTAAATCTATTACGCTTAGCTTTAAAACCTTTTCGTACCTCTCCTTAACAATCCATTTATGGAGTAAATTAAAATTGGCACATTGTTAATTTTTGTTATTTATAGAAAATTATTATTGTTCATTATTTAGGGTTTTGTTATTTTCCTGATTTAAAGATAACATGGCGCTCGAGAATTTCTTATTTTATTCATAATTTTTAATAACATTTTATGCCATTAAGTGGGAACAATCCAGCAGTATCGAAACAACTAGCATCTCAGGTAGGTTAATTTAATTATTTATTAGAACTCTCCCTATCTCAATCCACCACTGAGTCAGAGGCACATTATTATACAACATTAGTATTTTTGAAGCTAATTATTGTTATAAGTTTTTATTGCGCATTGCCGCGGTGCTTTGGAAAAGTTTGTCAATTGTTTTAAACAACTGATAAGAAACGTCAGTTTCTCGAGCTTCTGTTGTGCTTTGCTATCTTGTGTATCAGTTTAAGTGTTTCTACAAGACATTTCCATTAAAATGTTGTTGTTCGACGCAGAGTTGATCGACATGACTTTCGTTCTTGGAGAATCCCAAAGAAATGCGTTATTGGCGTCAAGGATTTATGCGGTACGGTATCCTGATCGAAGACTTCCCCGAGAAACAGCCTTTCAACGTCTTGCAACGTCTTGCTTTTAGAATTCAATCATTTCTATCGCTCCGAAAATAACTTTTTTCAAACATGGATAACTTGATTTTTTTAATGCACAAGAAATAAACAATAAATACTCAAGAATTAAGAACACAAAACTCAAATTCAAAATTTTTTCTACAAAATGTCAAATAACTCAGAAGCAATGCGACGTGGATCCATAGTATGGTTATTAAAGTGGCCTTTAAATTCAACGAGGAATTCAGAAATGTAATAATATATAGGTTGTTCTATTTAAAATAACGAAGTTGGCATGAGTTTCCGTATAACAGGAAGACCGCCATTTCTGAAAATAATTTTAAAACGTGTAGTTTATGACTGCGGCCAACTTTTATATGACATTTTTTCGTATTTGTAATAGTAAGGGAGTTATGGAGCAATCCCGCTTAAGTAGGCCACCCATATATATATATATATATATATATATATATATATATATATATATATATATATATATATGGCATTTCAGGATCGTATGTTTAGTTAGTTGACACTTGGCAGAGTCGGTACAAGTTCAGTAAAGTAAGCGTAAAATAAAATAATATAATACAAAATAAATCTTACACCATACTGCTGCTGGCCATCTTTGGGAAACACTTACAAATAATATAACAGTTATGTTAATAACTGATGGATAACAACTACCACTCTCTACACTAATTATACAGTTATGGTCCAATAATGACAATGATTACAATAATAATAATAATACCCCCATACATGATCCAGGCCTACTATTTATATGACGTCCTTCCTGTAGAACCAAGGCCTAAAGATGAAGCAGGCTGCGCGTGTCAGGGTCTTGGGAAACCTATATCCGTTATTAGGGAAAGTACTTTAAGGAAATCTACTGATAGTGAATTTAAGTTCCTCTAGAAAACTGATGTAACTTCCCTTAAGTTGTGAATAATGAGTAATACTTACGTAATGAGTAATTACAAGATATGAACATTGGATATTGATATGAAAATTGACGATTAAGATCACTATTGTGACACGTCCCCCGGTCCACAAGAAGAGCTCGACCTCGAGCGATTACATACTAAAATTCACTAACATAAAGAAAAAATAAAAATGGTCACTCGGGATCGTTTCTCCGTAAGCTGGAACTCTATGGTTCAACTAAGAGTGGAAGAAACACGGGTTGGTATTTAGCCAATATTCTTCGTTCACTCTGTACATACAAAAAACTATTTATACTATGAAATTAACAAAATAAAATATAAGATTAATATTTACGTATGTTGTGTTATATAACTAACACAGGATTGAGCAAAACCGCGAGCACTTGATAATGGTATATGTCATAGTTAAAACCTGGGTGTTGTGATGCTGTGTTTAATTCATTGTTGGCGACTGGATTTTTGTCGTAAACTCCCTTTTCTGGAGTGATTTAATTTTTCAATATCCACCTCACGTTTGTAGGGTTGCGAGCAACATCTTTGTGATTGTGCATGCATTTTCTTAAGGATCATCCTTCGAGTTCTTAGGAAAAAATAAGGAAAGATTACTGAAAGGATTACAATCGTAATAAAATTTAAGAAAATTACGTAGGTCGTGAACGGGGTTGTTGTTTCAGGAAATTGGGTTACTAACCATCGGTCATTCAAACAATCTGTTATTGTGTCGAATTTTAGAATGGGATTATTCCATCCTGGAAGTGTTAACCCAGTAAATCTTGACCAAGCTGCTGGAATAACTTGTTGTTTTGAAAATTCAACACTTTTATCCATACAATTATATCTTGGATACAGGCCTCCGTTATTTCCACTCCTGTTCCCATTGGTTATAAATAACTCTTAGAGAATACCTGAAATTGCTTCCAAGTTCTGCGCCGGTGATATAGTAACGACAATCACATTACCAACTTCTAATGGTCTGTGAGAATCTTGCGCACTATTCGCTACTTGTAACTTAATTTCTTCGGTTCTCTCAGCGTTGTTTTCGGGAACTGCATGCAACCAATTTCCCTTATTATGATCTGCTCTGGACCTAATTCTTATTCTGGACTTATAACAACAGCCAAAACATCAGGGCCCGCTCCAAGACCGGACAACCCGAACATTTGTCCGGGGCGGCAAATCTTAGGGGCGACATTTCCACTCTCATAATGTGAGAAAATATTAAAATTAAAATATTAATAATAATAATAGCATCCCGCCTTTCATTTGTAAAAACATTTCTTATCACTGTTTTTACAAGAAAGTTAAAATACTTGTTTTTCATCTATATACAGTCAAAGCTGCTTATAGCGAACCCGCTTATAACGAACTTCCGGGTTATTTTAGTGATAATGGCGCGAAACTGGGCTATTTTTTTAAATTAAAGAACCCAGATAAAACACTAAAATTTAAAGGTGAAAAATGTGTAGGCGGCAAATTATCAAAAGAGCGGGTAACAGTTTTTGTGTGTGCTAATTTAACCGGGACAGAAAAACGAAAGCAAATCACTCAAGCCATGGCGTTTCAAAACTGTAAATCGAAAATTGTGTGGATAAACTGTTTTGGTCTACGAAATATAATAAACAATCGAAAATTACAGTCTTTTTTAACAAAAACTAACTCATAAATGTGTAAATATTGTATAATATAGTGATTTATTAATGTATCGTCAAAATAAAATATGTATGTAACTTTTTTCTTTTATCGTTTATTACGAACTTCGGATAAAACAAACTTATTTTTCAAGTCCCTTGTGGTTCGTTATAACCGGATTCTACTGTAGTTGTAAAGAAAATAGGTATAATTACGATAAAATAATTAATTATTCAATAATAATTATTAAATAACGAACACGGGTTTTATTTGTATACACTACCCAATATAACCGCTCATCGCATATATACCATATAAATCAGCAAGCAGGGTGCCGCATGAACTTGTCTGAATTAGGAATAGACAAGAAATGACTTGTTTATTGTCTTCAATTATAAAAGGGCTGTCTTATTACAGCATAGCATTATTTTTGCTCATTCGTCGGTGGTGATAACAAGTGCAACTCTCAATTGTATATACTGTTCTGGTTCAATAATCAGTGTGATTTGTAATTTTTAAGGTAAGTTAACCGTTAACTTAGCGAATCTACAAAATTAAGGTATTTTGATCAGTAAAAGGCAAAAATTATTAAAAAATAAATATAGTTTAAAAAAACTAAAAAACACGCTTTAATGATCAATCGAACTAAAAAACGAAAAATAATTCTTAATATAGGCAGAAAATATAAATAAACTAAAAAGATTAGTATTATTGTAAAAAAAGCGTGGGGTGCTCTATGAATGAAAAACATGGCACAAAGCACCCCACGCTTTTTTTTGTGTAGGATCGAAACAGTTATTACATAGCTTCAAATAATTGACTTGTTCTACTTGAAATATCTAATGCCTTGAATTCGTCACAATCAAAAATGAGATGGTTTTCCTTGCAAAAATAACATGACAGTTTATTTGGAGCTAAAATTGGAAAGGACTTACTCGGTCTGGAGGATAGGCATTGGATCCCAAATGCGCCGTATCTTGTATCGTATGTATCGCCGACCGCGCGCATGCTTGTTCAAAGAAGTCGGTTACAAACAGACAGACAAGCAAACAAACATATAGGTGAAGCTAATATAAGCGTGTTAAAAACAAACTTTCATTTAAATTTCATAATCTTTTTCAAGGTAGGTATTTGAAGAAGCTCCTTCTCAGATGAAAATTAAATTCTGAAAACGATTTTTGAACAAAACAGATAAATTAATTAAAAAGTTAAAAGACTTGTTTTGATAATTTTAAAAGGACTGAAATTTGTTTATGTTTCGTTAAAAAACCGTCTTTGAAATTTAATTTTCATCTGCGAAGGAGCTTTTTCAAATACCTTAAAAAAGGTTATGAAATATACGGAATACGCTAAAGCTTGATTTTTTTGAATAATTCCTGCCTTTTACTGACCAATAGACCCTGATTCTTTTTTTTATTATCAACTACTGGTACTGGATGCGATCCCCTTTAAGTAAAGCTACGAATATTTTTACCTAGTTATGTAAATAAAATTTTCTTAAAAATAGCAAAAGTTTGTTAGGTATTTTATAAAATTAAAATAAAATATTTATTTAAACATTGAGCATTCTAGAATAAATCTATGCATGATCTGACTAAATTGGACAAGAAAAATTGCCCTTTTTTATACTATTTTAGATTTTGAAGCAAAATTGTGTAAAATGCTTTTTCAAATTTGAAAGGTATCAGGTGTGGTAGGTTCGTTAGTATTTTACTACTATTACATAATTTATAAATATAAAAAACATATAAAACTGCTTAATCGTTCCCCTAGATCTTAAATGAGCATAAAAAAGTGCAGTACTTGCCTAATTTTGAATCAACAATACTACGACACCGCGTAAGAAGAAAAAAAAGGAATTTCTCATACCAAGCTCGAGATGAACCGATCGAGAATCCCAAAGAAAACTATAAGGTAGATTTTTTTTATTTTACAATTGACCAGGCACTAAATGCAATAGATACTAGATGTAAACAACTTAGTCACCATAGTAATTATCTTCAATTTTTATATAATATATATGATTTAAAGGGCATGTCTAAAGAAAATCTTTTAAAACATTGCAACGATCTAGAAAGTATTTTAACTCACGGTGATTCTGTTGATATTAATGGGGTAGAATTAGCAGAAGAAATTTGTGCAGTATCTGGGCTTATGAACAAAAAATTAATAATAATGTTAAATTGTGCCCCAAACCTAAGTGTTTCCGTAAGAGTATTGCTGTGTATACTAATAACTGTTGCAAGTGGAGAAAGAAGTTTTTCCAAATTAAAATTGATTATGAATTTTTTACGTTCAACTACAACGCAAAATCGTCTTGATGGGTTGGCCATTTTAGCGATTGAACATGAAATTGCTGATCAAGTTAACTTAAAAGATGTAATAAAAACATTTGCGGAAATCAAAGTTAGAAAGAAAAATTTCTTTTAGGTTACTTTATTTTATAGTTATATTTTTATAGAATCTAAAATTTCTCTGTTTGGTTATGCAATATTTTTTGTACTTTCTTAGTAGAATATAAGTATAGCAATGAAAATGCACCTTATATGTACCAGTACTTTTAAGTTTTGCCCTTTTTAAATGTTTATTATGTAATGTATTACATATAGTTTTTTAAGTAAATGATTTTAACATAATTTTTATTTTATTTAAAAAAAACTGGCGGCAAATTGTCTGTTTGTCCGGGGTGACATGAAGGCTAGAGCGGGCCCTGCAAAACATATTAATTGTGCTAAGATTAAAATAAATATAGCTAAAGTCACTAACTTCGAGTACGTTAAGGTCGTCTCGACTGTTTTTCGCATTTCAGGTTCTAAATTAGTTACCGCTCTAACTAAAGTTATCGGGGTTAAATTACGTTTACACGTATGGTAACATAAATACAACACGATGATTGTTAGAATTGTATTCCAAATTAAATAAGTTGTATCTCCTTGATACATGTATAAATTGTAGTGAGTAACGCGTATAGCGTCCTCTAATGATTCAACGATGTGAGACAATGTCGACGTCGTCGTAAGATTTAAGTGAGGGACTGTACTTGACCAATTGGTATTTAAACATTCACTTACATTATCAAAGATTGTCTCTTGATGTTCAGATTTTATTTTATACGATTTCAAATTTGACCATACCGCTGGCAAGACATATATTCCTTTAATCCATACAGAGAACAAGGGTAACGTGCGGATATTACTTCTTCGTTATTTACTACCATTGCACATGCACAAGGTAATTGAATTTGTATTGAACCCGGTTGATATATACATATATTTTCAGGGAATAAGAAAGTTTCATTGGAGTAAATCATTTTAGTTACATTTTTTGGGTGAGTGATTATAAATGTGTCATCTTTTATTTCAGAAATGATCATGGAAGTAGATGAATGACATCGGAAGAAACAGTGTTCTTCCAATTCCTGTATGGTTGCCCCTATGAACATTTTAAACGCACATTGGGGATCGTTTTTCTTTTGTTGTTGTTTTAACACACCTAAAATAATAACAACCACAGTCAAATTAGGTAAGACCACTATGAAGGTGGAAGGCAAGAATCACGTCATGATCTCCTCCAGTGTTAATACACCTAACACTGGTAGAGGACCATTCCAAGTTCAAACCTTGCAAAATGTCCTAAAACTTGAGAAATTCTTCCATTCCTTTTAGCATCTTTGTAGAAAATAACCATCATAGTATGAGACCCTTCGAATCAGCACTGATAATAAAATGTGCTTGCTGTCAAAGTGATCTCACTCCAGGATCAGTTAACCAAATAACACCACGCTGGACGAGAACTGACAAAAAAAAAATAATAATAATAATCATATGAAATAATACATAAGGACTAGAACACGAGTTAATGACGCGTATATTTATGATTTCTTTTTATGTGTAGCAACGATAAACCTACTCACCTGATCGATCTACAAGGATTTAGAGGATTGCGTACAGAACTTGTAGTTAAAGAGCTATCCATACTCAATCTGAGCACCAATAACTTTAAAACCTTCCACTTCAGACTCCCATATCACTGGGACCATCTAGCAGAAGAAGAAATGGTGACGGATGCGTGGCTGTCGACCCATTTTCACGGGTTGAAATGGGAAAAAGGCCTCTGGTGCGGTCCTCTGTAGGGGGTGGAAGAGTGTTGCGTGCTGTAAAGAAAAAACAGAACCTTTGGAAAACATCGTCCCAAGTCTACAGTCTACAGTGATATAGTTTTACCCAAGAACATTTATTGGGCGTGCGAGTTACATGATATACCCGTCCGAAGGTGTGCCCACAATAATGTACTGCAAATACATAGGGCCATCATAGACCTCGAAAGGTGTAAAGAACTAGGACTGTTGCCAGCCGGAGCAGAGAGGGACTCCGATAGCGACTGGTAGTAACCGAAAAAGGAAAAAAAAATAAATAAATAAGTGAATAGTCTAAGACATCCTTTATATATATATATATATATATATATATATATATATATATATATATGTATATGTATACATGTCTGTGTGTGTCTGAGCCTGAGTCTATGACTGCGTCTGCGTCTATCAGTGTCTGTGTCTACGTCCGTGTCTGTGTCTGTGTCTGTGTCTGTGCCTGTGTCTGTGTCTGTGTCTGTGTCTGTGTCTGTGTCTGTGTCTGTGTCTGTGTCTGTGTCTGTGTCTGTGTCTGTGTCTGTGTCTGTGTCTGTGTCTGTGTCTGTGTCTGTGTCTGTGTCTGTGTCTGTGTCTGTGTCTGTGTCTGTGTCTGTGTCTGTGTCTGTGTCTGTGTCTGTGTCTGTGTCTGTGTCTGTGTCTGTGTCTGTGTCTGTGTCTGTGTCTGTGTCTGTGTCTGTGTCTGTGTCTGTGTCTGTGTCTGTGTCTGTGTCTGTGTCTGTGTCTGTGTCTGTGTCTGTGTCTGTGTCTGTGTCTGTGTCTGTGTCTATGTCTGTGTATGTGTCTGCGTCTGGGCATGCATCTGAGTCTGCGCCTGTGCCTGCGTCTGCGCCTGCGTCTGCTCCTGCTCTATTGCCTGCGTCTGTGCCTGCGTCTGCGCCTGAGTCTGCGTCTGCGTCGTCTGCGTCTTCGTCTGCGTCGGCGACTGTCTGTGTCTGTGCATGTGTCTACGTCTGCGCCTGTGTCTGTGTCTGTGTATGTGTCTATGTCTGCGTCTGCGGCTGAGTCTGCGCCTGCGTCTGCGTCTGCGTCTGCGTCTGCGTCGGCGTCTGCGTCTGCGTCTGCGTCTAAGTCTGCGTCTGCGTCTGCGTCTGCGTCTGCGTCTGCGTCTGCGTCTACGTCTCCGTCTCCGTCTGCGTCTGAGTCTGCATCTGCGTCTGCTTCTGTGTCGGCGTCTGTCTGTGTCTGTATGTGTGTGTGTGTGTGTGTACGTGTCCTTGTCCGTGTCCGTGCCCGTGCCCGTGTCGGTGTCCGTTTCCGTGGCCATGTACATGTCCGTGGCCGCGTCCGTGTACGTGGGCGTGTCCGTGTCCGTGCCTGTGTCCGCGTCCGCGCCCGTGTCCGTGGCCGTGTCCGTGTTAATGTCCGTGTCCTTGTCCGTGTCCGTGTCCGCGTCCGTGTCCGTGGGCGAGTGCGTGTCTGTTTCCGTGTCCATGTCCGTGTCCGTGTCCGTGTCGGTGTCCGTGTCCGTGTCCGTGCCCGTGCCCGTGCCCGTGTTCGCGCCGGCATCCGCGCCCGTGTCCGTGTCCGTATCCGTGTCCGTGACCGCGTTCGTGTCCGTGTCCGTGGGCGTGTGCGTGTCTGTTTCCGTGTCCATGTCCGTGTCCGTGTCCGTGTCCGTGTCCGTGTCCGTGTCTGTGTCTGCCTATGCCCGTGTCCGTATCCGTGTCCGTGTCCGTCTCCGTGTCGGTGTCCGTATCCGTGTCCGTGTCCGTGTTCGTGTCCGTGTCCGTGCCCGCGTCTGCATCCGCGCCCGTGGCCGTCTCCGTGTCCGTAGCCGTATCCGTGTCCGTGACCGCGTCCTTGTCCGTGTCTGTGTCCGTGTCCGTGTCCGTGTCCGTGTCCGTGTCCGTGTCCGTGTCCGTGTACGTGTCCGCGTAGAAACGCTGTCCGACCACAAATTAATCACGTGGATCATGGAAACTGACGAAAAAACAAGCGACGAAGGTCAAACCGTGAGGTACTGTAACAGTAAGGCGAAGTGGGAAGAGTTCGACTGCGTATATCGAGCGGAAATAGGCGACATAGCAGAAATGGCAACTCAAATCAACAGTGACGATGCCCTCCAGGAGTGCGCAGCTAAATTAAACGAAGCCGTAAGGGTAGCGTGCGAGGCTTCGATGCCTTGCAAAAAGAGCTACAGGAAAAGCGTGCCGTGGTGGACGCCGGAAGTGACAACTCTGAGAAGTGAAGTCAACCGGCTAGCCCAGAAATCGAAACGACACACAACGATCCTGGGAAGACGAGAAGAAGGGATACGGGAATATCGCGAGATAAGAGCAAGGTATAAACGAACGATAGAAGAAACACGGACGCGGAAGTGGAAAACTCTGGAAAAGACCCTTGGGGAACGGCGTATAGGATCCTAAGGGGTACGCAAACGGGAAGACGCGGTCTAACTGCGGTAAGACGGGAAGACGGGTCGATGACGACGGGCGCTCTAGAAACCGCGGAGACGCTATTGGAAACGTTCTTTCGGACGGACGACCGCAATAGCGACGAGACGGTTCACCGGGCAATAAGAAGGCGCACGAAACACCGGGAATGTGGGGACCGGACGACCGAAGCATCACCGCCGAGGAAATACGCAAAGCATTGAAACGCATGAGCGCCAAGAAAGCACCGGGACAGGACGGGACCACACTGGATGCGGCGTTAAAAGCGCTGGACGCTACGCCGGATGTCTGGTCGAAGATCTTCTACACGTGTTTAGACAGGGGAGTATTTCCGGTATGCTGGAAATTACAAACAATGCGATTCATTTAGAAAGGGGGAAGAAGCGACGCCACGGACCGAAAACCTACCCGCCGATAAGTTTACTTCCGGTCATAGGAAAAGCCCTGGACAGAATAATAGCGACGCGTATAGAACACCACGTAAAAACCGTGGGAGGATTTAACCCAAATCAATATGGATTCAGCTCGGGAAAGACCACCGTAGACGCGATAAGGAAGGCAGTCCGGGAAGTTAAAGCGGCGAAAGCGAGGGGGGATTGCTGCGCCGTCATATCGCTCAAAATCCAAGGCGCTTTCGATAGCGCCTGGGTGCCGGCGATAGGATGGGAGATGCCGAGACTCCTACTACCCCGGAATTTAATCAAGATCGCCGGAAGCTACTTCAAGGACAGGACGGAGCAGGTGCAACTGACGAACGAAGGAAGTTTTAAATAGAATCAGAGTAATGATACGGACGCGAGTTGCGCTCGCGTACAGCCGCCCCTTACCACTACGTGGAACAAGGGCGACTTACTTAGAATAGATACTTAATATTAATTTAAATAGAGGGCACGAGCATCACTCGTGCACAGACGACTGGGCCGCCGGCTACGTCCGGAAGCCCAGGATTCTTAAATATTTCGTAAGGTAGATTTAAGAAATAGGCACGGGGCGTCGGAGTAGCCGTCGCTCGGACTCCCATTGGGGCCTTAGTTAAGAAATATAGGGAAAGGGCGCGGTGTTAGGCCGCGTACAGGTGTCATGTGACGCCTTTAGATAAGGAACATAAGGGCGGGAAGCGGGCAGTCAGCTTCACAACCTGCATCTGAGCAGGTTTAAAGTAACTCTTAAATTAGGAATAGGCGGCCGCAGGATTATCCGGCGGACAGCTGCCGCTTGGACTTTGGACTTTGGACTTTGGACTTTGGACTTTGGACTTTGGACTTTGGACTTTGGACTTTGGACTTTGGACTTTGGACTTTGGACATTGGACTTTGGACTTTGGACTTTGGACTTTGGACTTTGGACTTTGGACTTTGGACTTTGGACTTTGGACTTTGGACTTTGGACTTTGGACTTTGGACTTTGGACTT